>BQNB010018291.1:55791-68534 GCA_026074375.1 Tanacetum coccineum
ATACTCAAATGGGCTTCATTGTTAAACAAAATGGCATCTTACGAAAACAAATGATAAATTTTGTTACAGAATCATATTTTATATTGATAAATGGATCAAATGGTGAAGATTGTGTTCGGTTTCGAGCGTTTCCTGAATTTAACAGGATGAGGATTGAGCAATCTACTGACCATCCAAATATCGTATATAAGATTAGGTTTTGTATAACAAAATATTTTCAGTCAAGTGATCAATGATTTCAAAAACATAAAAAGGAAACAAGAAGTGGAAATACAAATGGAGCTTCAACTGTCTGTGATCATAAAGTTTCTCATGTTTAATCAAAAGGAAAAGTTCAAAGTTTTGAAAAAGATTGTTTTAAAAACCGTTTAAAAAGTGATTTATGACTATCTGTTGTACATAATTGGGTAAATGGTCTAAGTCATGTCCGGTTTTAGCCGTTTTCTGCAATGAACAAAATGAGGAGTGAGTGGCTTAGTGACCATCTAATTTATGTTTCATTAGATTGGTTGTATAATTAATGTTTTTAGACATCTTTGAAAAACTTGTATTTTGGAAAACTTATCTCAATTTCTAAATTAAAAAGACGTATTATTGTGTCAGAAAGTGGTACTCTTTCACTAAAAAGTTTTTAAGAATCTAAATTTATACTCTTAGATTTATTAAAATAGTTTTTGCCAAATTGGTATTTTCAAAATCAGAGTATATTTTTATTATTCTTGAAAGAGTATCATTTCACAAATGTTTTTTTGGTGAAGAAACTCAAAATAGAAAGAGAGATAAAATCCATACGCAAAAAATCAAATCAAAGTATGCTCGAAAAAGAAATGCCAGAGCATACAAAATGAGATCAAAAGAAAAAGACGAATAAAGCGTATGGCATGTGTCCGAAAAAGCAAGAATTGGCACATGAGAAAGAAAATGATCAAAATATGCTTAAAAAGAATTGCCAGAGCATATAAAACAGACAGAGTGGAAAGAGACAAAAATGTTATATAAATGTGTATTACATAAACTTTATCTCATTTCACTAATCACTTTATGTCATCATACAGTATTCTACATGGCTCAACAAGTAATTCCAGCTGCTTAACTCGTTCCAAGATTTCATACGATCGGGAGATGCAACAATTACGCGGTGTTGCAGAGTATTCCATGCTCTCCTGAATGCAAGATCGTTGGGCAGATTCTACTTGATCATCCACTCAGTTATGCTTTAACTGCCACTGCTGATGTCCCTGTTGTGTACTTATAACAATTCTGGAGGACGGTTAGCAAAGTACTTGGTCCTGAAGACACGATCAAGTTTGTGATGAATACTCAAGAGTTTATCTACACAGTGTATATGTTCCGAGACATTCTTCATTTGCTTGTGGAAACTCCTGACAATCCATTTGTCGCACCAGTCAACATTGAAACTATTGAAGCTTTCATGAACAAGGTTGGCTATCAAGGTATTGTTAATAAAGTGAGCGCCTTCTACACAAAGAATCTAGCTCAACCATGGAAAACAATGTTCAAAGTGTTCAACCGCTTCTTAACCACAAGAACATCTGGACATGATCAAACAAATATCAATATTCTTCAACTGTTTCATGCTGTGATCAACTGAACAAATGTTGATTATACTACTCTTCTATGGTGGGATTTCATGAACAAAGTGAGACAAAAGAAAGAAGCCATCCAGTATCCTCGATTTATCAAGCTTCTACTTGCTGATTTGATGAAGAAATTTCTAGAGATTCCTCAAAGGATTGAAGAGGATTATCATTCTATCAAGGATGATATTCCATTGGTTAGTGTGTACACTACTAGGGATGTGCGTGTACGAGGGATGCTGATTCCGGATGAGTTTCTGACAGAGGAGTTCCGTGCAACTGATGACTTTAAGGAGTATGAGACGGTGTTTATGTATGTAGATGTTCCAATGAATCAACCGTAACCGGTTGTTTCTACCCAAAGAACACATATGTCTAAACCTAGAGCCCATAGGACACCTACCCTTACTGCTAGTCCTCGGGGAAGAAGAGGAAGCAGAGTGTTGGAGAATTTAGTTCACCAAGACAAACATACAAGATAACTATAAAGAAAAGGAAATAAAGCACACCTTCAATTCCACCTCCAGGAGATGATAGAGAGAGAGAGATGCAATAGCTAAAGCAACTCTCCTAAGTCTTGCTTTACATAAAACTGCTTTAGCTGCTGAAGCTCAAGAAAATATTGCTAAAGTACAAGAAAAACTAAATGAGGAGGAGTTTGAAAAAATGGTTGAAGGTGAAGAAGATGAAGTGTCATATGCAAGTGTGTTTGTTGATTCTGTGTTTAATGATGATGTTCATGATTTCGGTACTAGGTTAGAGCCCGAGAGTCATAAGGAAAATCCGAAAAAGGTTGATGATGATTATGAAGAGATTGAGAAAGAGAAGGATGATGAAGAGATTGAGAAAGAGACGAAAGATGAATAGATTGAGAAAGAAAAGACGTATGTAGAGATTGAAAAAGAAAAGACAGATAAGAATGTTAAGAAAACGATGAGGTTGTTAAGGAGACAGATATTGTTGATAATATGACGGGTAGTATGGAGATTAGGAAAGAGCAGAAGCAGACACCAATTCCCTCACCAACTAGATCCCCTAGGAATGTTTCATCTTCTGACAAAACAGTTTCTAAGGAATTGACAGCTACTATTTCACCAACAACTGCCACCACATCTAAAGATTCATCCACAACAAAAAGCAAGAAAAGATCTTTCTCACACAAGACAAATAAACTACCAGGAAGTATTGCTGGCATGTGCAGACAATGTGGTCTAATTCGTTCTCATATCAAAAACAAATTCGTTACTCATGATTTCTTTATGAGCAAGATTCAAGAAACTCTTGATCATTGCAACAAGGTTGTTCCTGACATAACATTTGCAAAAACCAAAGAGATGATTGTACAAGAGATGTCACATCTAGTTAACCTTGCTGTTACCAAGGATCGTGAAGTTGATCCCATAGATGCTAAAGATATGATCGCCAAAGAATTTGTAACTCATGGACCAAAGATGATTGAAGAATTGTTTCGAAAGCACATGCAGCATACAACTCTTAATCTTTATCCCACAACAAGCATGTCAACTGCGGGAAAATCATCTGCTGATCTTCAACATCAATTGTATCTGAATATGAAGTCAAAGCCTCAAGATCAAGCAGCTGATATAGAAATATGGAAAATTTTGAAAGCCAAGTTTGAAAAACAATAACTTTTCGCATATCACGATAAACATCATAGGAATGTTGATCCTCCTGAAGGGGGAGAAACATGGTGAAAAGATATTTTGGAAAAATAAAAGCAAATAAAGTAAAAGAATCTTTTGTGAATGGAAGACCAATTCTACTGACAATGAAGCGTCTATAATAATCAACCCTAGGGGGAGATTGTTAGGTTCAAGAAAAGTGTTTATTATTATATGAATTGGTCTTTGTATAGTTTTGATTAGTTTATAGTTTTATTAATAATTATAATGGAATAAAGTCTATCTTGGTCAAAATTAAGTAATGTTGACCAAGGTTTGACTAAAGTTAAGAAAATAAAATAGGATAAGAAATAAGTATAAATACCCATCTAGGAGGGGTATTTATACAAGACTTTATAGTTGTTGTAATTTACTTCTCCCTCCCATTTCTATTTTCCCTTTTGAAATAAAAAATTTAAAAATGATGAAAAATACTCTCTAGTTCCTCTCCTTTATTCTTAAGCTTTCGTATGATCACTACTATGCAAACATGACATAACACCGAATATGAGGAAAAGGATAACCGAACCGAAATATGTTTGGTTCGGTCGAGTCGCTCTGGTTCGGTTTGGTTTTCGGTCCGGTCCGATCCGTGATCTATTATGCTCAGCCCTATCCGAAATATAAGAAGAATATATTCGAGTGTTTGGATCTCTGTTTTGAAGGTGAAGATGACGTTTAAACGAAATAAGATTTTGCTACCCGCGCTTCGCTACGGCGCATTTTGTATAGAGCGTTAATCATCGTGTCAATGCTTGCAAAGTTTAGGTCTCTTCATAAAGGATTATCGAGCCTAAACCATGTTAAAGACATACTAAGATTGACCGAGACAAAGGGTTCCAAGAGCTGACTTTCTTGTTATATACCCCTTTAAGAGTATCCCCTATACAATGTTAAATATTCGATAATGTGATTCTTGAGCTTGAGTAAAAGAGCCGCAACAAAAAGAATTACAGCTGATTAGAAAGTCATTTTTTAAAACGTTTTGAGTTTCAATGACTACAAAAAGATATACTAATCTATTAAGACTTTCATATCAAAATATATTAAAATAGGCAAAGCATTCGTAAGCACCAATATGATTTATCCCAAAATAACTATAGTGTATATTGGACTAAGAAGTGCCATCGATAAATATTATCCTTGCCATTAGAATAGTCAATGGCACAGTATTTAGAAGCCACGCGATAATGACAAAAAAGTATAAACTACCCTCGTACGTATTTATCATGAAGGAATCACATCGTGAAAAACTTGGTTCGGCACCGGTTCAGGACCAAACATGGACCACTTTTTCAACAATGCAAAACAAAAACAAAGACCATTTCTTAACGACTACTAGAACCGAACAATATTTCTAGTTCTGGTGCATTCTTATTGGTTTCTGTTAAAATTTAAGCATATAGGTTGAAAATATTTTGATAGTAAATATTGCCTATTCTTTTAAGAAACAAACATTTAAATACAAATTATCAAAGATGTAGTACTGATTCCATTACCTCCAAACAGTCATGGGTTTTGCCAGGTAAGAATTGTGGTAACATACTCGATTTAGAAACATTGCATGTTTTTTAAATAAGACCCAACTTCGACTTTAACCCGATCGTAGCTATAAATTCTAAAACTCAAATAGTAAGAGTTGTAGATCTTTTTGTCAGATATATACATTTAACTTTGGCTCAAACTCGATTAAGTTGGCCTTTAATACCCTAATCGGGATGGTAATAACAGCATCATCTGCAACAAATGTTCGTCCACCTTCAAATGTAAGCATCACGTCGCTTGGCCCATTCGATATCCTGGTAACCTAAATAAAAATTACGTTGTACTATTAATGCATAATTCAATATCCAAATGAGAATAGAGCAAAATAAGACTACATGCACTAGAGAGATATACCTAATTGGGTAATACTGATATATAGGAAACATATAACCCCATGAAGATCAAATTAAACTTTGATGACAATGATTGATTAGAGTAAGGGACTATATTACTATTATATAGTTAAATTTATCATTACAAAAGTATGCACCTTGTTAAAAACTAATACATTTGTTAAAACAATTTTTCATTTTCCTAATCGCACAATCTACTCATAAGAATATATATTTTTCATAATTATCTAAAAGGATTCACTATTTTGGCCAGGTAAGATTGTAAGAATGTAATAAAAACATATGATTTAGGGACAAACCTGTGATTTAAACAGAGGGCTTTAGGAACCGGATAGTAACCTTCGACCATCAGCCCATGACCACCCATAACAACGTTTTCCTAAACATCAAAGGCTGATTAATGAATGATCAATAATGATTTATATCATCTTTGTCAACATGATTTCCAACTTCAGATTATAATGTTGGACGCAAATACGTTTTAACACCACAATATGAAGTTAGATATATCCAAAATGGAAAGTTAAACCGTATCTAAATCCACTCAGATATGTATTATTAAGGTCCAAAATATGTTATGGTTAAATATGTTCTGGTATGATAGAATAAAAGATCACACATAGTCAACAAACTTTCATGTTAAAAGTCAAAACGAAAAAGTGAAAGTCATATGTAAAACTTTGAAATGTATTTTGTGGTTAATGTAGTCAAACGTATTTTGTTTGGTTATTTTCTATAAGGATAAAATGGGCTAGAATTAATGATAAAGCTATGATTAAGCAAACAAAGGTTTTGATGTTCTTAGTGCTTATCAAAGATTAAGTTTTTTTTTGTTTGGTTTTCTAAAATAAATTGCTCTATAAACGGATGCTAGTGATTGTTCATTAAGAAAAAACAAACCACCCTTGGCTTATTGTTATTTTCTGGTTTATTTTTATCCACTGATATAATTTGATGATACTGTTCTTACGCTTCGGCGAGTTTTGAACGGGTGGAGATCATTTTCCTCTAACGACTAATGCTTAAAGAAGGCATTGATCTATAAGCCATATGTGGCTGATTTATGAAAAATATAACAAAAAATCCCAAACACCCCTCAAAGTGATGTATTTTAGTTTACTATAAATTATTTAGCCTTTCCAAACAAATCTAACACGTAGGCAGGTTTCATGTTTAAACCCATGAATGTTATAACATTTATTACTAGAAGCAAATTTAGAAAGAAACCAGTGCGACAGATGAAAAAATGTTACAAGTTCTTCTAATGCGAGACATGAAAAAATGTTACCGAGACTAGTGCGGCAAAAATCAGAATAAAAGACACAATTTGTTTCACATGGGTTATGAATGTTCCCGGGGGTTTTGTGGCATACAAAGGATATATTAGCAATGTTTTCAAAAAGCTCATGCCAGAGGGACGAATCTAATTGATTTAAATCGTCACTCATTACCGTCTTCTCAACTAAACAACATCTTAAGCAGCTTAATGTATATAATGCAAGTAAACTAAATAGTAGGATCCAATAAATAATTACAATTTTGAAGGCATGAATAAGTACCTAACGACAGTTATCAGAAGTTGTCAATATATATAAGCACGGTCCTGAACATCTGGATCATCAATATCCACATTGACATGATTCAAAAAAACCTACAAAGATAACAATATATCTTGACGTCGGATTCATTGTATAACTGGTTAACCATAAAAATTATACGAAGAAAGTAATGGGTAAGTAATGATATTGTTTATGCAACATATCATTACCTGTTTCGGTTGGAACCCATTTTGATCCATACTTAATTCACGTAAATCACCCAATTTGGGTACCGTAAAACTACAAACTATTTTAAACCCACTTTTTTAGTAGGAAAGTAGTGATCATCAAATAAGGTAAAGATGTCTACTTTCATATGAATTAGTTTTGGGAAGGTTTCTTGATAAAAATTTATGAGATTGCTACGTTAGTAACATGGGTTAATTTTTTTTATGCTTTTGTGCAAAACGAAATTCACCAAAGGTGTACTTTTGCTGTATAAATCTTCCTTAATCATTTATTCAAAAAAGCTAGTTTTTCATTCAAATAGTAGTATTTCTGCGATGATATTTGACACACTAATGATTTATAAATAATTTTGAAAATAATGGGCAAACGATTTTCAGGTCAACCCTATCTGACAAGTACCAATAAAGTTACTCAAATTGACCAAAACATGTTTTGACCCGTCACCCAAATGGTTTACTTTGCCATATCTGATAACCGGCTTGAATGCTATAAGTATTTATACTACCTTTTCTTTGCCGATTTCGGTAGAGGCTTTCTTGGTCACAACTTCTTCGAATGATTTTAACGTGCCAGCTTTGTCAGCCTTCTACGAACACCGACACAGGGTAATTTTCATGCAAACCCAATAGTATCGCCACCTATAAAAGATAAGCATATTTAATTTCATTAAACGAACAATCTTGAGAAGTGAAGCGGCAATGTAATCTTCTAAAATGACCACCAATCATTTCACGATTATTCAATATATACGAACAAAGCTCAAGAACTAACCTTAATTTGCAATGATCCGATGCGAGAATCCGCCAGTGACAAAATATTTGATAAACTCATTATAATTTCAAACCACGTCGACGTTGCTTATGTCAGTCTGGTTTCATATCTAGAAACAATCTACTCATTATCAGGCCTGCATCTCATAGCCCCTTATTGCCATCCTGAATTCATACAATGACCGCCTTTTATAGTACATATAAGCGCGTTCTATAGTACCCATAAGTTCAAAAAACTTATCAGCCACTTATTGCGGGTTTGTTTTGACTCGTCATCTCTGCCATTTCGCTTAAGAAATCACTCATCCCGTGAGCCAAGTTTTGATCGTCACTATCAGCTTGATAAAACACATTTCTTGAACTCAATTTAAAATATATAACGTAACTTATTTAGTCAGTAACAGGCCCATAGAAGGACTTTTGATATGAAACTTATATTAGGATTCGGAATCCAAGTAACTTACAGCATTAACATGTATACATGCTGAATCTAAATCCAGTTTCCCCCTCCCCCCAACAAACAGAACATGCATTTAAATTAATTACGCAACATTGCACATTTATCCCCTTACCAAGCTTATAATCCTCTACAACTAGTCCTCCAGTTTACCCTCAATCCTACTCATTTCACTTGCTATCCATTTCCCACACTCATATTAAATAGATTTTTATCCTCTAACTTCCCATATGTAATCCAATTGTTAACCTAATTGATGTGGAGGTTGTGAAGACTTCACAAGAAGCTTTACAATCCCCTAGGCAGTGTACCTAATCCTTGTAGTGTATTATAGGCAAGACTCGGGGGTTGTTATCGTTCTCTAGGGGAATAGGTTGGGAAGGCTCGAACACGGTCTAACAGAATTCTAAAGGGTTGAGAGAAGATTCTTTTTGTATTTTTATAGAAAGCATGTAAATCAATGGTTTGAGAGGTTAGTTTGATTAACTAATAATTAAACTAAATTAATCTAAACTACTGGTGATAACTTTATGATAAAAAGATGTATTTACCTAATCATGCACTACTCCTCAGATTGCTTCTCCTAGATTCGTTGCTTTGTCACACTTGTGATGATTTGTGTATGTATTTCCTAAGTCATGAACGAATTACACGAACCCGACGTCTATTTAATATTCTGAAGGCAACACACAAGTAAGGTAGTATAAAGACTATTACAAGGCCCCTAAGAGTATATTAAATGCATGTGAAATATCTTAAGAGGGATCAACCATATTAGAGGTAAGGTAGTATGAAGACTATTACCGATAGTATCCTTTCTACACACTTGCGTTTCCCTAGACGTCTATGCCAATTTAATATCTTTTGGCTAGTTTTCTAGAGCCTAACACGCACATCCATCAATAAGAAGCAACATCAAAAGGATCTACAACCTAAGTTTCATGCAATCATAAGTAAATATAAAGGAAGGTTTAGCCTAGCATGTTAAAGATAAAGCAAGAACATAAATCAATCAAACAACACATAGACATATTGAATGATTAATGATAAACAATCTTACTTGATAAAAACATAGATTAAAGGTAGTTACAATTGGGTTTTGAGGCCCTAAAAACGACCTAAAAAGCTGCTAGCACGACTAGGGTTCGTTTCCCTAAAGTTATACAAAGTTACACAGTTAAAACCCTAATTTCGGTTTAATATATATAGAAAAATTGCTGCGATGGCATCGCTTTGAGGTCCTGACGATGATTCTAGATCCTCTTTAAGTCAGCCAAGTCCTGATTTTGTTGCTAGATTTCTGACGCCGTCACTAGATAGATCACGACGGCGTCGCTTTATGCCTTTGACGCCGTCTCCACGCTCTGTGGGAATGATTCTTCACGAGATTTGGTATGTTGTTCCCAAACTTGGATCTAATGTGTAAAACCTAAAAATCTCAACAAGTGTAAAATTACCAAAATACCCCTAATGCAAGAAAATACATAAAAGCATGCATAAATTTCATTTTAATTCTAGAAATTATGAAAATATAACATATGACAATTATGAAATTTATGTAAGATTAAAATACCTTATATTATATAAGAAAAATAATTAATACTTAGGTATATGTATTTTTGCCGAAATTATTAATATGTATTTATTTATAACTTTACAAATTAAATCAAATTAATTTGGATAATAACAAAATAATTATGCAAGTTTAAAATCTGATTTAATCCATTTTTAAAAGCCCCAAAACTCGGCCAAACTACCTAATACATTTCTTTTATACATTTTATTTGTTTAATCCTAAAAACAAATACACCGAAAACCCTAAAATACAAGAGGCGGCATTAAAGTTTTTTTCAAGGGCTAGGACGATTTTTCTAAGGTGTTTTGGAGATCAAGGAAGGTGGGAAAAATAGTGGGAAGATTGTAGAGTGCTTGGTTCGATCGTGGTAATCGTTTGGTTCGAATAAACACAACCGAATTCTATTAATTCATCAAACCATCAAGGATCATCAAGGGTATTTTTGTATCTCATTCTTCATCATTCTAATGCATAATATAAGTAGGAAAAATATTCATGCATGTTATATTGATCGTATTAATTAAAACAAATTAGAAACCCTAATTTTGGAATAATTATGAAATCGGCTCAAAAATGCTTGTACACTTGATTTTATATTTTTCTAAGGTTGTATATATCATATGTAACTCAGATAAATTGTTGGAAAAATTTAGAAGAGGATTCAAAAATTATTTGGGGATTTTCTTGGTTTGCCGATTTGCGAAATAAGGGGAAAGAAAGAAATAAAGGTGTAAATAAATTAGGGTTAGGGTTTTGCTATTTTGTCCAGGTACATTAAATGCTAATGAGTGGGTAATAATTGTGGTTGTGGTTTGGAAAAATTAAATTAGGGTTTTGTTGATTTAATTACTTAGCCGATTTGATTTTTAATATATGAGGGGGTGATTGGTAATTTTTGAAACTATGAGGTCTATTTTAAACATGTTATTATACTTATTATATTCTGTATAAAATAAGTTGGGGGTATAAAATGTCATATTGATATTATTTTGAATAAAAGTGTTTAATTACATATAATAAGAAATTAGAAATTAATTAATTAAAATAGAGGGATAGAAATTTAAATTTCTGAAAAGTTGAAGGTTATGGATAGTAATTTAATGTCTAAAGTATGAATTTGACATATTGAATCTATAAGTGGCTTGTTTTGTAATTATGATACTACCCGATATATTATAAATAATTAATAAACAAAAAGGGCTAAATATGTAAATTGTGTAAATTAAGGGTTTGACTTGTAAATATAGAAAACGGAGGTATAATCTGAATAAAATGTGAAACTTAGATATCTAACACTTTAAAACCATGAAAATTGTTGAATTTGTAATAAACCCTAAATAATGGAAAGTTGACATATTTTAAACCCTGAACATGTAAGGTGTCATATTAAGACCCTAAACAATCAAATACTTAATAGAACCCCAAATGATGAAATATACTAAATTTTGGAAACTTACATAAAAAAGAAAGTTACTAAAATGGAAAGTTACTAAAAAGGGAAAGTTACTAAAAATGGAAAGTTACTAAAAATAGAAAGTTACTAAAAATATAAATTGTTACAAAAAATGGAAAGGTTACTAAATAATGAAAGTTTGCTAAAAAATAGAAATTTATAACTTAATGAATGTTTGTAATTCGAATTCATCATTTCTTTAGGTTCGGAATACAAGAGGGAGTGATTTTGTATTTCCTGTGGATTTTCCTTAATTATTGCTTTGGCTTCGGAATAAGACAGATATTCTGACCTTATCGTGTTAAGTTTTATCATGACATATACCTCTCGTACATTTGATTTCTTATGTGAATTGCATCATTTGCTCTTGAGCCTTTTTATTTTGGTTCTCTATATGACTGTCAATATGTTCTAATGAAACCCTGTTATGACTAACTACCTTTGATATTTTGAACCTTTGAATTGAACCTTGGCTATGATTCCATTTAAAAGAACTGATTGATACTACTTTGCTTTGATCCTTTCAGTTTGAGACCCGAGCCACCTATTTTTTTCTAGCCATGAAGTTAACATGGCCGTTCATTTGATGCACCTTTGGCATGACTCAATGTGTGAGTGAGTGATTTCTCTCCACTCTCGCCCGTCCCCCAATTATATAATATGCGCATTGTGATATTATATTTGTTTAATGGGCGTATGATGCATCCTAGATTTGTTTTTGTATCGATGGATATAGCATTATGATATTTGTATATTTGTGACTGATGTTTAGGGTGCAATCCACGTCCTATCCACAATTTTGGAGCTCATGACTCGTGGTTACTTATGATATGATTTTGTTTGTGGCATTGGTAATTGGACTGATTGATTTTCTGATTCATCTTACCTTACACTATGAATTGACTTCTGATTTGTCTTACCTTACATTTGTATTCCTTTGATCATGTCTTGTGATATCCTTTGCACCTAATATCGTATCCTTTGATTTTCCATTATCTTTTGTGTTCGATTATATATATCTGTTCACTAGGCTTTGTAAGCTCAGCCGCACTTTCTTTTCATGCGGCAGGTATCTAAGCTAGGTGCTGGGGTTGCTTTCGGGATATGAGTGCTGAGTGTGGACTTACCCTAGAGATCTTAGTTTTGATATACGATTTGTTACTTTCCAAGTCATTCGTTATTTCGGTTATTTCGTTTGGATATGTCTGTCCTCTAAGGATTTATGTACCTTAAGTCATGTTGACTTATTTTCCTTTGGTTATTTATTTGAGACTTTCGCTGTTTATGCATGTGTTATGATTATGTATGCCTTTGATGTCACACCATATTTGTAATACTTCTACCCTTTTAGGGTCGGGGCGTTACAAAATCGATAACATTTACGGTCTTAGAAATGTCATTCAATAATGATACGAGCCTGCAAATGAAGTTCGAGCAGAAGTTTCAAACGTTTTCAAAACATGCCATATGGCTTGCTATTATTTCAGATAGTAACCCGCTTTTCATCCTGAGGAAAATATGT
>BQNB010018292.1:0-22500 GCA_026074375.1 Tanacetum coccineum
AATACTTGGTTTAATTTCGATCCCTTACGTCTATCTTCTAGTGTATTACTATTCATTCATATCGATCGATTATATTAATATTGACCATTCTGATTAAATTACAATTATTTATATCACTCTTCTATTCCCTTTTCTCCATCATCATCATGTGCCATGACTTTGCATACCCTTACAAATTCTTAACGAATTGTGTACTTGTGTGGCCAGAATCATGCAGCCAAGAAGATTTAAGAAGAAATCTGTTAGGAAGATAGTGGAAAGGCGTGTGGCCAAAGCCATTGAAGAATATGAAAAGACTAGATCTGAATCAAACAATGCCGGTGGATCTGGATCCGCAAATACTGAAGGAACTGTCGCACCCGATGTGCATGGATGTTCGTATAAGACCTTTACGAACGGCAAACCTCACTCTTTCAATGGGACTGAAGGTGTAGTCGGACTAAAGCGTTGGTTCGAAAAGATTGAGTAAGTGTTTGAGATTTGTAAGTGTGCTGAAGATGACAAAGTGAAATTTGCTGTGTGCACGTTCGAGGGTCGTGCTCTAACCTGGTGGAACGGAAATGTTCAAACTTTGGGACTTGCAAATGCTAATCAGATCCCCTGGAGCAACATAAAAGATATGATGACTACTGAGTACTGCCCATCAACTGAAATTCAAAGAATGGAGCAAGAACTTTGGAGTCTGACTCTAAAAGGAGATGATATCGAGGCTTACAACAATCGTTTCCACGAACTAGTTCTAATGTGTCCTGAATTGGTGTCCACTGAAAGAAAGAAGATTGAAAAGTACATTCGAGGATTTCCCGAGGGAGTCAAAGGAAATGTTACTTCTTCAAAGCCTGCGACTTTGCATGATGCAATCAACATGGCTCGAGAACTGATTGAACAAGGAGTTCAGGCTAGGGCTTTGAGGATCAGTGAGAGCAATAAAAGGAAGTGGGAAGACCAGCAAGGGAACAACCATCACCAATAGCAAAACCGAAGGCAAGAGGCTGCTAAGGTTTATGTAGCAGTCCCAGCTGAGGGTAGAGGCTACGCTGGGAACTTACCATGGTGCAATAGGTGCAACGCACATCATCAGCCAGGTCCGTGTACTCCTAGGTGTGGTAAATGTCACAAGCTTGGTCACCAGGAAGGAGATTGTCGAACTATGATTCCTGTAGTGGGAGGCAATTCGCTACAGAAGGTGACATGCTTTGGTTGTGGGAATCAAGGGCACTACAGGAGTGATTGCCCGGAGTTAAAGAACCGAAACTAAGGAAACCAAGTTCAAGGTACTGAAGCACGTGGAATGGTGCATGCCTTAGTAGGAGGAGAAACCGATCAAAACCTTAACAACATGGAGGATGATATTAATGCTTAGACTTTATTCCTTTAGGAATTCTCGCTTAAATTTCTGTTGTACTTTCGCTTAAACTTCTGTTATACCGAATGATTTCAAATTATCTATCAATGAATGTATCGTAAAAATTTCGTCAACTTTACTTTAATCTTCTATTTTGCAAGCCAGATCGTAACCCTGTTTTGACGAAAATGAGCATTTCATCGTTAGTCCTCAATTATACATGGCCTGATCAACTATGTATAATTCAGGAAGGACCATGCCCATGCTGAGAGTAGTCACTCTAAAAACTTTTTGTCAAGAAACATATTTTCATTTGCATCAAGAGTTTTATGTGAGTTATTCATAAGTAACGTGTTTACTTCTGGAAACAAGAAATCGACTTAGTAAACCGTAGCAATCTATAGCAGACCTTCACTCCACCTTCACTATATAAAGTCGACATAAAAAAAGATGTTACAAACTGACTCGTTAAGAGCGTATAGTGAAAGAACAAAAATGAAACCCACTACGGAGGCCAAGCCTGGGATCGCAATAAATAAAATTAAACCTACATCGAACCAATCTTTGAAGAACTTCCCCAAGTTAATAATCATATTTAGTAGGGGAAATTCAAACAAGTTAACCATATGCGTTTCTGGTTGGTAACTCGAAGGATTATCGTTTAAGGCATAAATAATAGTAACAGAAAGTAAGATTTGATTGCCACAACACTCATTCTACTTATCTTGATGACAATAAGATTACATAAGATGACATAAAAGGAAAATACAAGTTTTATTTACTAACACGCTGTCTCCTATATTATTCTTCCAAAAAGATCTCTGACTGATTGCTTAGAACATTGAGGGGCTCGAGGAATTGCTAGAATATAGTGCCAAATACTGAAATACTTTCTTCGATGGGTGGAAGTAGGCAAGATAAAAATGACTGAGTGCTATCGGCGAGAGAGAGTCGGTGTTCGCACCATCGCCGAGTGAGGTGGGAGTGGTGCAACATTTTTTGAGGATGGATAACACGAGTAATGTCAACGTGAAAGATTAAGTAGTTGGTATGGAGAAATGGAGGATGTAAAATTTTTGTTTAAAAAAGGGGGAAGTAACCGTTGGGGGTTACTGTTCGCCAACCGTTAGGGCACTGTTCAAAATTAAAAGAAAAAAATTAGTCTTCACCTCTGTGCAATATAAATATTTTTTCCGCGAAAGAAAAGTAATCAGTCAATCTCTTTTTTTTCGCGCTCTGACTAAAACACAGCGTACTTTTCCGTCAAGATTGTCGCAACTTGATGCCCTTGAGGACCAGGTCATTTTAATAGGAGGAAGGACGTTGTGAATCAATCGTTATTTTTGATCTTCAATGTACACGCTATTAATATATTCCACTATTTTTTTTTTTTATCTCGTTCGCGTTCGCTTTTTATTTTTTAGTTTATAAGTTTAATCGCGTAAGTTACTAAATCAACGCAATTAACACAAACGCGGGCTCCAGGACGAATTAAAGTTTTGTTTCAAAATACAAGCACACTATATTTTTTTTTACAACAAGTAATAATAATCTTTTTATTTTTTATTTTTTTGGTTGTGTAAAAAGTGTTTCACGTTTCACAATTTAATACATTTAGGGCATAAATTCGAGAACCACCAAAACTTTTTTACACTTCAACAAAATCACCGCATTTAGTGATAAACCAATACGCCCACAAGGTTTTATAAAATACACTCATATTATTAACTGTTAGCCAGATAGATTTTATGTCAAAGAAAAGTATATCTAATATTAAGATCTTTTTATACATGTACTAAGTTTTAACTTTTTATTAAAAGTAACAAACTCTTTTATCTTAATTAAATGTATGCTATGATTAGATTAGTGTACAATTAGATAATAAAAATCACAAACTAGCACTCTTTAGCCCTCCACGCCCCCTGAATAATTTCGGTGGCTTATGCTGTTTCTAATTGGGGACATATTTGCACACATTTTTACCGATTTTGAAATTGTGTACTCAAACTTTTTCAATTATAACACAAGTATGGACTGTTATAAGCTTAGTTTTTGACAAGAGTGATTCCTAAACTTATCCACCTGGTTTCTTTGACACTTGGTAGTTAAGTCTTGATCCAAAGATCTTAAATCCCTCCCTAATGTTCTTTGATCTAGTTCTAAAAACCTATATTTAAGGCTCTGTATAAGTAATTCAAACACTACACATATCATTTTCTTGTAGTGAAAAAAAAACAACATTCGCAAAACTCTCTACCTTTGCTTCTCGCCTTTAGGCCACGGTCTCACAAGAACACAATGCCCTTTTCCATACCAAATGTTTACTTGATCATGTTTGTTTAAAGACACTATTTTCCTATTACGAACATATCAAAGATAATTCTTGAGGTGTTTAGCTCAGGCTTGGTTAACCATTTACAAGTGATTTTAACATAGAAAGGAAGCTTAGGGTTTTCTTGGGTTGTCATAAACCTTGGGGTGTTATTAATCTAAACAAGGGTTTTAGCTATGTGTGTGTCATCACACTACATCACACTAGGTCTTAATTCACTTATTTCGCGCTACGCTCTAATTACTTTTTCTTAATTTTTTGTTTATGTATGTTATGTTTTACGTCTCTATATAGGGAATTTCACCGCTTTTAGGTTACTTTTTAAACATCTCGTTTAAAGAGATATGTTTTTGCTCTTTTGTTGATTATTAACTTGGGTACTCTCTCTATCATGTTGTTATGTGGTTGAATAAATGTTGACTGAGACACGTAGGGATGTAAGAAATAGCGTGATAATACAAGTGTAATAGTAATGAGAAGCTTAAAATGTAAACAGACTAAAGTGGTTTAAACTAAAAAATGTTATAAAAACTAGTTTTAATACATATTTTATCTTAAAAATATCACGCCTAGAAGCTGAGTGTTGTGTCCTTAATTAGAAAAATGTAAGAGCACCATCATTTTTTATTGTTTAGAAAACATTTACAACATAGTCACTTGACGATTCCAAAATGATAAGAAACTCGGAAAAAGACTGATTGTATTAATCTAGGAAAAAAGATACGTCTCGATTTAAAATGTTTTCACGTGTTTTATAGTATTCTATATACTTTTATAATGCAATATTTTTATGAAATAAATTATATTCACACAGAAGACAACTTATATTTTTTTTAAAATCATTTACTATGATAAAACTTTTAATATACGAAGAAGTTACTCGTGAAGAAGAATCGAGCTAAAAAAAAAGAAAAGTTGTGTCTTTTTTTTTGTTTTTTTTGTAAATTTTTTTTACAAAAACGAATATGTTACGACGAGATTTTTTCGATATTTTACGATATACTAAAAGACGTTGACAAAAGCTTACTTTATTAACATGGTTACAGTGAAAATAATAGTACTAGTTCACGCCTAGATAGGTTTTACTAGAGTTTATGTTAACTCGTCCCATCTATAACACGAAAGTTCTGTGTGCATAAGAAACGGTTAAAATAGGCTTTACAACGCGAGGGGGAGAATGTTACGCCAAGTTTTTACTACAACGGGTAATTATAAACGTTTTCTTAATCTTGTTAAAGCACAGGATTTGCTACCAACAAGGATTAGACGGTGATATAGCTAATATAGTCAGTCTTTTATGTTGGTTATTTGTTAAGCGTGAAGAGTATTCGATTATAGATGTGTGACTGGGAGGGCAAGTTCTCTAGTTGAGGCCTCTTCGGGGTGCCGTATCGAGTCGAGGGATGTTTGGGTAGTGTTGTTTGGAGATTTACGTATTTTTTTAAAGTGTCATAGCTCCTCATTCGTCACTACAGTGACCTCTTATTTAGGATAGCCCCCGTACGATAGTTGATGGCTATAAGACCTATAAAATAATTTAAAGTGTTTAGTACTTATAGACCTATTATTGGATTAGGATGCCTTCGGATTCTCGTGACGCATTTATCTTTTAATGGAATACTTGTTGATTTCCATTCATCAAGTGAGGTTCGTCAGCACGTTTTCTACTACTTGCTTTATTAAATACGGGGGGGAGATTACATGATTGCTGGAGTTTTCTTTGGGATCACAATTGTTTTCAAAATGTATGCTATTTCATGATTACATTATTGCCTAAAAATAATAAAGCTTACCGTTATTTCCATTTAAGTTCTTTATCATGAACCGTATAAATCTGCTGGGTATCACTTAGTGTTATGGATAGATCTATCGGGACTGGGAGGCCATCCTCGGTCCGGGCTGAAGTGAGTTTCTAGTTGATCATTGAGCATTTAACATTTGAAGAAAATTCGTAGGATGTTTTTGTAACATCGGTTATCCGTGTTGGTGCACAAACTAGAGTACCTGGTTTTGTTTACAGTTTATTTGTTAAGGTTCGGTTTGTCATGGAGCTAATAGGGCAAATAATACAAAGTGTTTGATCTATCGAATGTGTTTTCATAGTCTACTATTACTTAAAATCTTGTGGTTCACGCTATTTTTGGTAAACCTATGAATTATTAACATTTCTTGTTGACGTTTTGATGTTTTAAACTTAGGTGTGAGGCATAAGCTTGGATAGGAGCCGTATACGGGATATCTATTTAGAGGGATTATGATTTCTTAAATTCAATGAAATTTTGGTCTTATAAAATTTTAATGTCTTTTTTATCCGGTGGTTAAACTATGGAGACCTAACGTGAAAAACTCGGATCTTTTGTAATGGACAGTGTAAATGAATCTATATTTTTCTAACGCTGTCCATTTTAAGGTGTTTGTACTTTATCTTGATTTTTGTTACTTTGATCGTCTGCACCCACATTGTTTTTTTTTATTTTAGACCTTTCCGCTTACTACCTGATTTTGGAGGGTCAGGGTGTTACAAATGAAGTAGGTAATAATGAAACTGCTAGCTTTTAGTCGCTTAGCATGGACCTCCTATTAAGTGACCTATTCTTTCTTCAGCAAACGCTCCCATTTTGTTATGGAGTTCTTAGGCAAAACACTAAACTCCTCTTAATCCATTTCATCCTACAGAACTGTTTCAGTCAATTATTTTTCAAAACTAGTTCATTGTCACAATCCTGATGATTTTAACCTTATGTTTATTTGGTTTTCTATGTTCAGTTATAAAAGTTTTAAGGATCCCACTAGTCTCTATCCTTTAGTGTTCAAAAAGGAAGAAAAACAACAAACTAAACATGACTTAGTCATCAGGTGACAACAAGGCAAGTTATATCTGTTGTTGATTGATACTCCTTACAAATGTTGGGCGGCCGCAATTAATGTCCATGAGTGTAAAATTTTCTAAGGGGATGGATGATAGAGCCTCGACGAAGCTTGGTTTTCTTACAAGGAGGCTTTGTGTGCTTTCTATTATGACTAAGCTACACAAGTTGGTTCACTTTCAAAAAAGCTTTGAAGGCAAACCTCTAACAAGGTTTCCCCCACAAGTTTTATTCATAGGTTTTAAAGTTTATATGCCAAGCCTCCTATGCATAAATTAGACTGTCTATTATAGCATTCTGCAATAAAACAATTGTAAAACCTACTGAAGGAACATCATTCTTTAGATCAAAAAATGGTACATGTTGTTCTAGTCTGGGAACGACTTTACTGCAAGACTTAACTTTCATCAAGGTAGCTTAAAGGTACAGGGAGAGAGTGGTACAAGACATTCAGTCATCAGTGAAACAATGAACACTGTTTTCTTGTTATTACATTTGTCGAGATAGAGTAATAGATTAAAACTTAAGTTCATTTACAAAGGTATACATCTTAAGTTATTTTTTATCATCAGTTCCTTTACAAAGTATACATCTTTAAAGTCTAATTTCCCAGTCCTAATTTTACCTTTTTCCAGTAGTTTTACCTCCTTTAGGACTTCTAGCAAATGCAACAAATCCTCCATTAATGTCTTGATAATCTATTAGGTAGGACTTGTTCCTAGTCATATGCCTAGAGCATCCACTATCAAAAATCCCTTGATCCTGTAAATCATATTATGGATTTCCCTGCACTCAAAATAAGAGAATTAGTTTCTCTTGGGGACCCAAGCCAATACTGACTTGAGTCTACCTTGAGGATCAACATAGTTAAGTCTTTCAGGCATGTATGATCCATTGTATTTAGAGATATGGTTAAATACTTTTCCTATTGGTCTCCAAATCCAGCATGCTGAGGACTTAACAACATTTGCCTCATGTCCCTGAACAGCACTAACTAATGCTTTTGTAACAGCAGTAGTTACATTGTTTACCTTAGCAGTATTAACATTTTCTTTAAAATCACTGTTTTTAGGTGTTGTTCTTTGATAAAAAGTCCTCTTAACGGATGAATGTGACTTATGAAAAACATTTAAACTTGGTTTTGCACCATTCATGGTTGGTTTAGATGCAAGAGTATTACCATATCTGGCAGTACTATTTGATACTGATGCTCTTGAGGAGCTTTGCATAGCAGTATTAAATGGTACATTGCCAGACTTTGTTAAGACTACAGTTGGAACAAAATTTCTTTTAGGATGTGGGTGAGACAATTTATTTTGGTGGTTTACCCTCTGAGCATTGTTCCATATTGGTCTAACTTCTCTTTGACCAGTAGCCCTTCTCACATTATTCAACACAGATTTTCCAACCATTTTATTCTCATAAAAGTTATAGTCCTTGATTAAATGGTTAAGACTTCCATATACAAAACAAGCTTTCTTATTGAACTCAAAACCATTTCCTAGTTTCTGAGTCATTATTTCATTCTAATTTCTTTTATCAACCCTAGGACTCTGACTTTTCCTTAGGTGTTCAGCTTGCCTATATGTGCGTTGTTCAATAACAGATTTCCTAGTATTTTCATCTGATTTAACAAAATTAATTTTAGCATGACTAGGTTTATTCTGTTCAAATGAAGGTCTAACCACACAATCATCAACACTATCAGACTCCCACTCTTCAATTATAGGAGCACTAGGCCTAACATCTTTAGGTTGTTCCAAACTATCCTTACTAGACTTAGATGTAATTGATTCATTTCTAGGCACACTAGTGATAGTTTCACTCATATTAGTCTTATAGACAGAATCATCTAATCCAACAAAGGATAAGTCAGGTCTTGAGGGCATGTAGTTCCTAGTGTAGGGAGGGAGAACTGCATGATATCCCTCAACCTTCTTAAACCTATCATTTACTTGATTATTTTCCTCTTCAATCTCATTCACACTACTATCAGATGCACTTTCAAACACTTCTCTTTTATTCAGATGAAAATCATGCAATTTATTTTCATTCATTTGACTGTCAAAACCAACACCAGACTTGTTATTAACACTTATTTGACTGTTTATCAGTTTTGTTAGCTTCATAGATGATGTTTCAAACTTTTCTAATTTTAGTTTTAAATCATCTTTTTCTTTTAAGGCCTCTGCTAACTGATTTTTAAGCTTTGTTATAGAATTATCTCTTACCTTAACATCATATTTCAAAAAATGCAATGTCTTCCTCAAAAACAGCTTCATTTTTTTATGAACAACAATTCTAGCTTCTAATGATTCTAAGCCTATTTGATAACCTATAATTTCTAGGTTAGATTTTTTAAGAGCATCACGCTGTTGATCATACTGTTTTTGAAGAGTTTCATATGATTTTAAGCAATCTTTAGAGCAAGTATGTACCTCAGAGTCTGAACTTGATGAACTGGATGAACCTGAAGACAAATGGGCCATTAGAGCAAAGTCTGTGGGTCCTTCTTCAGCTTGATAGCTCCAATCATAACCACCTATTCCATCTTGAACAACCAAGGCATTTGCAGGAGTCTCTACTGGTACAATCCTTCTTGGAGCATCTCTATTTCTATTCCCTTGATTCCTTGGTGCCCTGCATTCTCTAGCAAAGTGACCTCTCCTATGACAGTTGTAACATTCAACCTTTGTCTTATCAAAGCCAATAGTTTCTTTGCATTGTAAATTCAGTTTACCTTCCTGTCTTCTTTATGAATTCTTCACCTTATTGGAAGCATGGCCATTGCCTCATTTGAGATCCATCTCGTCAAGATCATCGATCTTCATTGTCCAACTATGGACTATTAGATTGATTGACAAAGAAGGAAAACATGACATCATCTGCATAGGTTGAGGAAGAAGCTTGTCCCTGTGTGCTAGCAGTAGAAACTTCATGAGCAGTATTAACTGCTTCATTAGTACTGCTAGTGTTTTCTGAAGATACAAAAGCCACATTTTAAGAGTTTGAGCTAGAGCTTGATTGGCTTTTAATCTCAGCTTCATACACCTTCAAGTTGTTGTACAAGTCATCCATGCTCATTGTGTCTAGATCATATTTGTTTCTCATGATCAAGGCAATATTGTTCCAAGTTAATGGTAGACTTCTTAGCAACTTAAGATTTGCATCTTCTTGAGAGATAACTTCACCATGAATTTCTAATTGGCTGATGAGTTTCTGAAACCTATCATAGGTTTTATCCAGTCCTTCAGATCTTGATGCAGTAAAATTCTCATATTGCTTCTTAAGATGATTTTTCTGCATTTTCTTGATTCTTTGTTGCCTCCAAACTCTGGTTTTAATAGCTTCCCAAAGGGTCTTTTCATCCTTAATTCCATGAAACTTCAATAGGTGCTCATCAAGAATGGCCAACAACAAAGTGCTTTTAGCTTTCAATTCATTCTTTCTTGCCAGCTTTTGTTTTGTAGCTTTGGAAGGAATGGGACTTCAGCGCTAGCTGATGCAACGCAGGTTGCATCACACATTCACTATCAACATCCAAAGAGCATAATCAGTATGAGTAAGATATTGCTCCATTCTCATGCTCCATAGATCATAATCTCTAGTTTTGAGTACTGGAAGTTTTAGTGCAGACACTGTTTGGGTAGTTTATGACTGTAATTCCATCTTCTCTTTGATTATGAGATCTTGTGTAGATATAGTGTTCTTCTTATTTAGAGTTTCTTAACAAGCTCTGATACCAACCCCCCCCCCACCTTGTTTGGTCTGAGTGAAAGGATCTTGAACTCCTTAGCTTGATGTAAGGTTTAGTATCATTGGATAAATCCAAAGGCACTAAGACTGAAACTTTGAGTGTATGATATCAACATATGGAGGAATCATATAAACATATAGAAAATTATTCATGGTTTGAGACAACACAAAAATACAACAAAACGATACAGCTTCCAATATTATTATTATGAAACTCTTTGTTAGTGTTAGGGTTTACAACCTGAAGCTGATGATTCTATAAAATGACTGATGTATTGTGATGTGGTAACCTCTAGGATCTCCTTTTATACACAAGGGTCCTTTACAAGATAACTACAAATCTTCTAAACTTTTACAAGATATCAACATATCTTCTAATTATATAAGATATACACAAAATAAGTCCATACATATCACAAGACGTGTTTAACTCTTCATCAATCCTAATCTTCATGTAGCAGTGTTAACTTCTATTCAACAGTATTAAGTTAGTACTGGATCATAGAGACTTACGCTTTTACACTTAGCAGTACTAAACCAGCGTTAGTACTTGGTAGTTATATTTATGTGTACTAGTACAAACTATTAGCTTGCTTGTACTAAGTTGAACCAGCTGTTAGTATAATACTTGGTAGAAGAAGCCCTTAATTCCCACAACATTCATTCCCTAATGAACACCTAATGGTTATTAATTTAAAGGATAGCAGATAAGATAAACCAACCTTGGTATGCTGATTAACGTAACTTTCTTGTCTCAAAAATCGTTCTGCAATACTTGACATGTCATTTAAGAAAGAAATTCCTAGCTGGTGTTAAGAAATACATATGGGATGACCTATATTTATTCAAAACATACCTTGATGGAATTGTAAGGCGATGTGTTTTTTGGTAAGGAATAAACATGGAGATCCTAAACATTCATACAGGCCAACTAGAGGGATTTTGGGGCTTATTTTTACCGTTAAGGAAAGTTTTTAAATTAGGATTCTATTGGCCAAACATTAATAAGGATTCTGCCACATATGTTCAAGATGTGATGCATGGTCAAAAGATAGTAAATATCTCCTCCAGAAACCAAATGCCTATGACCAATATTTTAGTCAGCGAGGTTTTCGACATTTGGGGAATCGACTTCATAGGACCCTTCCATTCTTTACGAAATAATAAATACATCCTCGTATCTATCGACTACGTTTCAAAATGGGTTGAGGCTGATGCCTTACCTACTAACAATCGCCTTGTCGAGTAGTAGTTAATATTCATTTCAGAGAATTGTTTTCTAGATTTGGGATTCCAAAAGCTCTAATAAGTGATCGTGGGATCCATTTTTTTAATTCCCTTCTTGAGAAAACATTAAAAAAATATGGAGTTACGCATAGACTTGCTACTCCATATCATCCTCAAACTAGTGGTGAAACTGAAAACACTAATCAGGCCATTAAACGTATATTAGAAAGAACCATAAACAGGAACATGAAGGAATGGGCAGACAAACTTAACGATGCACTTTAGGCACGGCATATAAGGCACCCATCGGAAGCAGTCTACTTAGGATTGTTTATGGAAAAGCATGTCACCTGCCACTTGAAATGGAGCATAAAGCATATTGGGCCCTCAAAGAAGTAAACATAGATTTAGATGCAGCAGGAAAACATAGGTTCCTTCAGTTAAACCAATTGGATGAATTAAGAACTAAAGCTTACGAACATTCGCGAGCATATAAAGAGAGGACTAAATGGTGGCATGATTCTAAAATTATGGATAAAGAATTTCGGGAAGGAGAAAAGGTGTTAGTTTTTAATTCAAAATTAAAACTCTTTCTAGGAAAATTAAGAACGAGGTGGTATGGACCTTACATGGTAAGTAAAGTATATCCATATGGGATCGTCGATGTATGTGGCAAGAACGGAGTCAGGTTTAAGGTTAATGGACATAGGTTGAAAAGTACTATAGGACAGTTATGAATGACACAAATGAAACATTATATTTTGCAGAAGCGTAGAGTGGGCATGAGTCTAACTTAAAGACTCGTTAATAAACAAAAGTGCTTGTCGGGATACAACCCGTCTTTTAATAAATAAATTTCATTTCTGGTATATTAGTTGGTTTGCATGTTTTACCTTATTTTATAGGTTCTAGCAGCTAGGAGGCAATTCTTGAGACCGTATCGAAGCGTAATTATATGGTAGCTTTGCTGATTTAGCAGCAGTTACGGCATAACGAAAAAGGTTTCGCCGTAAAAAATCTAATTACGACGTAAACCATACAATGGTTGCGCCGTAAATATTAAACTATTTTTTTTCAAAATATATACCACATGACTACGACGTAACACCAGTGGGTTACGCCGGTAAACGCTTTCTGACAAAACCTCTAAAAATTAGTTTTAATACTTGATAAACCTTGTACAGCTAAATAAACTTTTTGGGTATGTTCTTTGGAAACCCTCACGAGACTTCACTCTTCCAATTGGGCCACCACGAGTTGGTTTAAAAGGCTTGTTGCATATGATAAAATTCAACCGTGATTCCTACAAAAGTGAGTTAGGTTTGTATATATTGTATATTTCTTTTTGAACAATTTTATGCTATTAGTTTGTTTTAGTGATCACAGGGGATATTGAGCTTGCTTAAGATGGAGATTTTTCCGTTAACTTATTACATTTCATATAATCAGAAGCAAAGCTCAAGGGAGTTTCTTGTTCTAATTCTACTCTTTTCTATCTATTTCATTTCCTTAATGTACAATAGGGGCATTGTACAAATCAAGTGGGGGGATGGGAGTAGAATTATCACTTGACCTATTCTTGCCTTCGATTTTCTAGTTTTCTTTGAAAATTTATGCCGATTTTAAAATTTTTGACATGATTTTCTTACTAAACTATAATTAATCTTTGTCGAATGAACATTACCCTTTATTATTACTTGGTGAGGTTTAAATGTTCCGTTTTCATCTCATTATACAAAAATCCACAAAAATATTAAGTGTGTCGGTAGTATTGTAGACTTTAGAACTTGGCATGTACATCATTTCGAGACCTAATTGATTAGCAGAAATAGATGGTTCAAGAAGGCAACATTTAGGAACTCACCCAAATAAGCCTATATGTGTGTGTTTATCGACTTGTTACACTGACTTGTCGACCTCCCATAATAAAAACCCTTTTGTTGCACTCATCATTAGTGCAAGATACCCCTAGATCACCCTTGTTTAAGCCAATCTATGTTTTCACCCAATATTATATGTTTCGTTACACCATTTCACCTTAACCAACCCTGTAGTCTATATTTATCCTTGTGTTGAAATTTCTGGTTACCTAAGTTCATGGTTTAGGAAAATGGTCTGAAGATTAGCACTTTCATTGACAACATATTATTTTGATCATGGAAGACCCCCCGGTATTATCACTTTCGATACTGTTTATCTCAAGTGGGGGATGTTTGATATATAAAGGAGTATTGTAAAATAAAAAAGAAAAGAAAAGGTACTTCAACTATAAGCCACCTAGTGATTAAACTCCTGATGTTGGTAATAAAACCAACTAAGTAAAAAGGTGGTACAAATTGAAGCCACGAGTAATTAGGGGATGGTTGCAACTATAAGGCCATCAGTGAAGAATGGGTTAACACGCTCTGCAAGATCTCATTATTAGCTAACCCATTATGATGATATGATCATATTTTTGCACTCAAAGACTTGGACTATGGATGGACAGTAGCCAGTTATGGATACCTTAGATTATATATGACTATTTGTTTTTGTGTTTTTATTTTAACACCAATTAAATGTGTATCTCATGTCTATCCTAACCCTTATATCACCCAATAAACCTGTGTTATGTCACCCGTGTCTCCTTTTAAGAATTGTTTAGAACTTAATTATAAACTGGTGTAAATTTGTGTACTTTACCACAGTTATGTTAAAATACATTATATGGACTGTGCAGTGGCGATCACCATAAAATGAACACTTAAACTAGTTGAGAAGGTAAGTGATTTTGATCCCCTTTTCGTGAGGTGTTCGGCTTTGATGTTTCTAGCGTATGTCTTTTATATATTCACTTCTTTGAGTTAATTCAGAGAAATCCTTTTATAAACTATTCTAACAGGTCTACTTGAGGGCAAACAGAAGTCAAGTGGGGAGATATTTGATAACATCAAATATTTGATACTTTTCAGTGTCAATTCTCCCCTAAAAATACTTGCAATTGTCTTATAAATACTTGAATTCGATACTTTTACGGTTATTTCCTTGTTTTCAGGTAAAATGCAAGTATGTGACAAGAACCATAGGAAAAGGACCTAATAATTAAGAAAACGTGGATTCTTACGAAGGTTTACGGCGTAACACCTACTATAGTGTTACGCCGTAACCACGAAAAGCTTTACGACGTAACATTATTATTATTGTAGATGAGTCATCCTAGTCAGTGTTACGACGTAACATGGCTAATTAGTTAAGCCGTAACATATTTTATGCCTACAACATGGAAAGCCTCGTCGAGCATTTACAGGGTAACACTCTATGAGGTTTCGCACAAAGAGTAGTAGTAACAATTATTAATCTATAAATAGAGGCCTCATTCAGCCACTTTAGCATCATCCATTTCAACAGAGATCCAAGGGGTGACCAAGGCCTCAAAAGCTCGAAGAATTCCACCAGAAGTCCAAGGGAGATCACACTTATATTACTTTTGTATTTAATCGTTCATAAACCACACCTATAAGAATTATGAGTTTTCAATCTATGATTACCTTTATTAATTATTGATTTGTTGTTGCCATGAGCGGCTAAGCACTTCAAGTGCTAGCCTAGTTATGAATTTACTATCGTTATAATATTTGTTTCCTGTTAAATCATGGTTTTGTTAGATATCCTTTTGTCTATCATGTAACCCTAGGTTTTGATAGTATTGCGGGTGGTTTAGACCCTGTTAGTCTTGTTATTAGATTACCAATTGAATGTGGGATTAATAATCGTACTAGGATAGGTTTTAAACACTATCCCTAGTATAGGAACTAATCCTGTTACTGCATCTATCACTTAATATACTTAAAAAGCACAGGAACTCTTTCAGAGAGGGTTAATAATCTGTTTAGGTTATTAGACTAGTTCTTAGGATAGTTGGGATTAATCACTATGCTTGGTTTGCCCTACCTTTTCGTACCTTACGGGGTATTCGGGGTTGGATCACAAGAATTATAGGCTAGGACTAAATATATCTATTCAGGTCTATCAACTTTAGAACCATGATGGAACCATGATTATAATCATTGTACAGGAAAACATAAGTTTATGTGACGGCGTAATGAATTAGCTAGGATAGCATGTTTTCTCCCTGACTACTTCTATCAATTTCTTTCTCTAGCAATTTACTTTCCTATATCTTACAAATCAATCTTAAATTATTTTCAATAGTAACAATTCAAAATTAAAACTATTAAAACTTAGCATCTTGGGACGACCTCAGATTTACCATCTCTACACTACTTACGATCGGGTTCTCTGCCGTTAGTGGTTTGTCAAGGAATCGAGTTTTAAAAATTTAAAACTTGATAATTAAATATGAAATAAAATAAGATCAATGTAGTCCTTTGTAAGCTCTGGAAAACACTTCAGTCTGAACCCTAAGAGGGATTCTACCTTTTTTCAAGATCCTCAAGGTAAAGGGTTACAGTCTTAGGGCGGCTTTGTTTTAGTCCGTAAATAAGTCCACCAATCACATCTCCAGGCCTCTGTTGCTTTTCTTTACCATTGATTGGGTTTGCTACCCACGTCTGATCACTTTACTTTTCGTAAATTTGGCCTCGCATAAGTTTATCTACTTATTTGGTGCCACCTCATTTCGATCATGGCTTAATCTACGCCTTCTTTTGCTTGTTGTTTTAATGTGCTTTTTATTCCTTCAGTTTATGATTCGTATGAAGGGTTTCCATCCTACCGAGATGGTTCTTGGGATTCCTGTCATATCATCCTAAGTTCATGCGAATATGTTCGTGTTTGATCGTAAGAGGTCTTGTAGTTTCTTCTTGAAGCTAGCAGGTAGCCGCTTTCCAATGATAATTATTTGTTCTGCATACTTGTCGTTGACAACAATCTTTTCTTCTGCATCTACACAGCTCAGGACATCCCTCGTAACCTCCGGGAGGGTTTCCTTAACCTTTTTCTATCCTTCTTTGACTTTGTTGGATTCGTAGGTTGAGGACACTATGCCAATTCCATAAGGGGTGTGGAATTTTATTGTTGCATGAATTGTACATACTATGATACCGATCTTTTGCATAGCAGTCCTTCCGAGCCAGCAATAATAGGGATAATCAGACCTTACAGTGACGAAGTTCAGAGTTTTTGTCCTTGTGCAGGGACTTTCTCCTATCGTAACCTCTAGCGGAATCTCTCCGAGAGGCTAAGAATGCTCTCCTGAGAAACCAACGAGTGGGATTTTGGAATCCACCCTAAGTGCTCTGATAGGAACTTGGCTTCAACTTGAGGACAAAGGGGTGCTCCTTACCACCCCCAACCAATGTTCGTTATATGACTTCACTTTAGCTGCCTTATTCCATGTATGTCAGTTGACTTGTCTTTCGGGAATACGGACCTAGAAAGATAATAGGATCTGAGGAATTGTTAGAACCATGAAACATGGGGAAATGTGATTTCCCTATTCCGTCAACGGGCCTCTCCACAGACTTCCTTCGAGATATGGCCTTTCCTCTCTCTACAAAATGGTGCCTTTTAGTGCGCATACAAAAAGTGCCATCTAAATACGAATTAAGTTGTCACTTGTGTTGCAGTAGCCTATATGGGTTTTAGTGGCACTTCTTGGCTGTGTTGCTGTTAACCATTATAACTTTAGTGACACATAATTATCTATCATATGAAGCTTAAAGGATTGTAACACTTATTTTGTGTCATTGTATTCTTACTATGATCACAAAGTAAGTTGGCTTTAGTGGCATGACACTTGCCGCTAAGATTTGTTACAATATTAATTTTTACCAATGTTTTCGAAATAGCAGCACAATGTAATATTAATTCTCTTCAGTAGATTTCATAAAAAACTAATAATTTCAAATTCAAACAAAATTGCAATCGCAATTGAACAAGGTTTTTTTTATGTAGTATCAAAATAGATATCCAACAGATACAAAGCACAAAATATTCTAAATCTCCATCTGAATATCAAAAAAGACACCTAAAAACTAAATACTACAAACTTTATTATATCTTCATCAAAGCTAGCAAGCATTGTGATAACTTTTAACCTCTTGACGATCCAAGAATCTGCAAGCCAACAAAAACAAATCGTAGATATTTATATTTAAGATAAAGGAAACAAAACATCTACCGAAAACGTACAAGCTTTTCATTGTTCTTTTAGATAACCAAAATATGTGACAAATTTTCTAAGTCAGATCAAGAAAAGTGTTAAAAGTAAAAAACTTTTGGTGCATGAAGAGGAAGTGTACCTGTGAAAAGAATACTCAAGAAAGATTTGTTGCAGAACCTGAGTGAAAAGAAAGAAGAAAATCTGATAAGTGAACTAATGTTACTTAGCCATATTTAAACAAAAAAAAGTCTTTTCCCATTGTTTTGATCTGCACTAGAGGATCCTTAATTTGAATATCCTTGATTTCCATTAGTAGAGTTGTTTTGACCCGAAGAAAAGTTACGAGGAATCTATAAAGATTGGGAAATTAAAATTAATACAAAAAAATTAATACATAACGTACAATAAGAAATAAACTATGAATAAAAATATATACCTCTATATTCATACTCCTAAGGAGTTTGACAAATAGGTTAGAATTTCCTCTCGGTCTTCTTTAAAAAGTTTACAAGGGTGTATAGAACATATATGTTTGAGCCAATCGTTGTTCAACAAGTTTGTGAGCTTCTAGATGACGAGGCACCAGCATTCCTATGAGGAAGCATCTTTTACTCATCGTTCATATCCTCCTTTTCTCCGGCCCTTAACTTTGGATAACGTCATCCATTTGTACAATTCATCTTCTTTAATACTGGGTATTGTTGAGTCATTTGCCACAAGTTGTATGGTGCTGCATAGCAGTAACATGTTCCGACGTTAGAAAATGTAAACACCAACGTTGTTGGTATTTTAATATTGAGATATCACATTACCACAACTTAAACCTAGGAAATAGATTTTGTCCTTGTGGACGTTGAGGCTTTTCCATTTTTGAGCGCTAATTCTTCTATTATTCCGGAACAGTCGCAATATAATAAATTACTTAATTATGCATTATAAAATCATAAAATAGGGATAAGTGCACGAATATCATTTTGTACCGTACAAGCAGCCGTTTACAGTATTGTATTTTTTTACAAACCAATGTCGGAACCCTATAATCACTTCACTTCATTACCAGTTGCATGGGAAATGGATCAAGAAAATAAAGATGAAGATATGAAGAATGTAGAGAGAAGTTAGAGAGAAAAGTGGGTTGCTTATATAAAATGTCTTACAAGAAATGAATCAACCAACCACCTCACCTTACTTGGTGAGGTGTATATATACTAGGACTAAAAGGCTTGCATGCCTTTAGTAATTCTACGGGCCGGGCTCGGGATTACTTGGGCTTTCGCCCGATACACGTGACCGATTAGATTACAAATAAGAGCCCGTTTACCCGTCTAGCCTATTACAACGTATATTAATTTAGTGACCGAGACCTAATATAATTATGAACGAACTTCCATTGTTCGACTCAATATTTTGAGGCTAACAATCTCCCCCGAAGTGAGTTCATTGTGACACTCCTTCGTGAGATCAATGAGATTGCTTTTGTCATTAAGCTCTTGTGATCTTTGTCTCTGTCTGCACCGTCCTGTGGCTAGTTCCTTACACTGCTTTAGTGATCTTTCGATCTTGCAGCCTTTGTCATTGTCTTCTACGATTCCGTCTTTTCCCCGTCGAGCGATCTTTAAAATCTTTATCCTTCCATCTTGATCTCTTTGCCACATTGCAATCTTGTGTCTTGACCAACTGCCACATATTTGCATCATCTTAAAAGCTTGTAACCATCTCATTTGATAGACTTGATATCTTGAAGAAGATCCTTGATATCAGAGTTTGTGCGGAAGTCTTTGTCATTAAACTCTTGAGCTTTCATGATTCTTGAATCTTGATGCTTATAGGAATGTCTTGTAGTTTGAGCATGAGCATGTGGTAATGAATCCAATTTTAGCTGGAATGAGCATCCCCATCTCCATCTTTATTAGTATCTTGAAATAAAACAGTTAGCAATAAAAGAGGGTGGAGAATATGGCTTTGTTCATTGATTCCGATTTGGGTTAGATTAAACTCCGGTTCCGTTGGACCATTTATAGTATAAAAATATACATGAGTGATCAGGTAGATTCAAAGAATCTCCTTGACAGGGTTTCTAGCTTCAATGCGTGGCATCTTTCTACACAGATGTATTAGATTTGCCATGCTCGCTAGTTCTCATTACGAACATCTCAAAGAGACAACACTGTAAGATGTTGAATACGATAGTACTATCTTTCTGATTATGTTGTCAATTCATTTACTGGACCTTTATCGATATCCAGTTGACACAAGCTTGATTCATATAGAATCTCTCAAGTCACCTATCGCAGTGTTGTTTGATGTTGACACTGGAAGGATCTTTCATTGTCATTATGAATACTAAAGGAAGGGGGTTCACTTGAATGTTTCATGCAAAATCACTAGGATAATGCGTTAGGACTCTTATTAACAGCTTGTGAAGTGAATGTGTTCAACATGTGTTAGTCATGGAATGTTCCTATTGATATTTATTGATGTTCTCTTGGCTCTAGACTCGATTAGTGCATTTTGGTTTTAGTACTAATCGGGGCTGGAGCAGACTTCCACCTATTTAATATAAACTAACTCAGGTGAGAAAGTCAATAGTAGTCGGAGTGTATTCTCATGACAAATGAGACAAGTTTCTTTTGAGGAGAACTTGGAAGGCTGGGGAGGGTTTGTGCATAGCATCACTAGGGGTCATGATGTCGTCTTCAAGTCAGCAATTCAAATTGTGATTCTGACAGCAATATGTATAACCGGGTTTCAGTTTTCTGCCCTAAGTTATGTGGAGGGCTCTTTCTTTTCACCCTTTATCACATTACATTTCTTTTTCATCTTCAAACCTCTTTATTGTCTTACCAAGACGTCATTACTAACACCTTGTTGTGATTGTTCCAGTGTTAGCTCAATCTTAGTCGGCATTATTCCCTTATACACATTCATCTCCAATCATACCTAAGGACTGCTATTTCTAACTATGGAGTGTCCTTGGGTAGATCCCTCCGGTTCTGGTTGGATCACTAGGACCAATAACCTAACCTTACACTCTTTATGACTTCAGAATCGTCGTGAATAGATGTGCTAGGGTATAAATCGTAATCCATAAAACCTTTTATAAAACCTTTTTCGAAGAGTATCAAGCACTTTGAGTCGATAAGATCACTTATTATTTTCAAGATCACATTTTAAATACATTTCTCCCCTTATTTTAAATACTAATTCACTTAGTTTTTGAAATACTTTGTGATTAAAATTTGTCTTGAAATACCATGGGGAAATCTTTTACTTAGCATGAATTACATGGAACATATACTTGCTCCCCCTCAATTTTACATATGTTTGACACCAAAAACAATGATACCAAGTTGTAAAATGAATATAAAATTGAGGTTGAACACTTAGTCATCTTATACCTATCATTCTATTGAATCGTCATTATTATCTTGTGGTTATTAAGAGACTTTTTGGGAATGGTTTGAATACATAAGAATGGTCGTGAGATGATGTATCCAAACTCATTAAATGTTGTTTTTCGAAAAACTCCCCCTTGAAAGATGGAGTGTTGAACACACAATTTTGAAAGATTATGAATTGTCAGTGAGATATTCTTGAAAAAATTGTGTTCAACATTTTGAAAAACATCATGTTAGAAGACTTCTCTTCCAACTCTAAGGGTAAGCGCACTTATGCGTACACTATCCTTTTTCTTGAGCTTAAAACTTTGAATGTCTTGTAAGAACAGCTCAAGACCGAGAAAAGTTGAATTTCTCGTTGTTAGGATAAGTTATCTTTATAGATAAACTTTCCTTTATTTGAAGTCCGGGTTACGTACTGATATTTGCACATAAGCCATCAAGAAAAATTAGAAATGACATGTTTTGAAAGCATTTGAAACTCCTGTTCGAACTTCATTTACACGCCCGTGTCGATATTAATCAACATTTCTAGGTACGTAAATGTTATCGATTCCAAGAGACATGTCGAGAAGAATATTTTTTTGAAACTGATAACCTTATTTTATACACTATATAATCTATAAGAGTAATTAAGAAAATTCCCTAAGGAAAATTCACTCTTTAAAATATATATAATATATAATATACCTATGTTTTCCGGAAAGTATGATTTCCCAGGTCGTTTTCCCAATTATTTGAGAAATTGAAACCTCGCTTGATATTGGATAATGATTTGAATGGGTTCGAAGATTGATTTGATTTTCTATAACTACTAACAATTAATCATAAAAATAATTAATGGAAACTCAAAATTTAACTAAAAACGCGAAAAGCTTGAAAATAAAAATAATAATCTAGCAAAATTAAGCCTAGCAGTACTAACTTAAGCCTAGCAGTACTAAAATAAGCCTAGCAGTACTAACTTATGCCTAGCAGTACTAACTTATTGTTAATACTGCTGGTGCAATTGACAGGAATGCTAGAACCAAAAATGCAAGTAACCTTTGAAAATAAGCTAATTTATGAAAAGCAAGACTAAATCTGTATTAACCTAAATGAAAACTACTACCTACTTGAATTTAAAGGATTAAAAACTATTTAAACTAGCTTAATTGGCAAAGAGAAATCCAACAGTACTAACTACTGTTAGTACTGCTGGTTCAAATGGCAAAGCCACAAACATAAATTGTGCAGGTTTCCTTAAGGAAAATCTTGCACTTTACACTCCTTTTGAGTGTGTTTGAACATAATGTAATCACAATTAAGCTTAATGAACTTTGATCAAATTTTCTTAAATAAATTCAAAAGGAAAAATCCCCTGGTGCTGGCTTAAGCAAATTATACTAGAACCTATTTAATTTTGAAAACTGAGTGACCCGATTGTTGCTACGGTGAGTAGTTTGGTCTAGGGTTCACCACTCAAATCTCTT
>BQNB010018292.1:30000-35750 GCA_026074375.1 Tanacetum coccineum
CTGATTGTCATTCCCTGTACCTTGGAGTAGTATCCACATTCTTGTTTTTGGTGTTATTGAGGAAGTTTGAGGTTGTTGTTGGTAGGTTGTAGAGTTTCTTGATGTAATTTGCACATGAGAGCCATAAGTTTTTCTGCATGTCTTTATCCTTCTGAGCTTGGTTCAGGATCACTGGTCTTCTTCAGAAGCTGACTCAGCTGGTGGTGTGTTGGTTTGGCTATTCTTTGCCTTTGTATCTTGTCAGTTGCTTGAGATCTGGTTGGAAGTGAAGCTTTTTGATGTTGGAGCATATGATTTGTGAGGTTTTGATGTTTGATAATAAAGGGTCTTGAAGTGTCTTCGAGCAAAGTTAGCAACAAGTGCTAAATGGTTAAGCTTTCTTGGCCATTCTTTCATGCAAGGAAGTTCATTAACTTCTTTTGGTATTGGTTCAGAATGTCAAAGAGGCTTATGTATGAAACTTCATCCAACTTGTGTTGGTGCTTCAACAATTGTGACCAAATCTTGACCTTTGGTTGAAGTTGTTGAAGAAAATGAAATTGACTTGCTTCGTTGCAAGGTTGTTGTTTCTGTTCATTTCATTCATCATTTTGTAGAATCTTGTGTTAGTAGAGTCATTTGTTTCTCCCATCGTGGAGAGTAGTGTATGACCAAACTCCTAAAATAGGTCTTATCTTGACATCTTGAATGTTGAGTGATTCAACCTGTTGTAGCCTCTTAGTGGTTTCCCTTTTTTCTTGAAGTTGTCTGTCATGCATCAACAGTTGAGTATTGTCATCTCCAATTCCAGTCTATTTCAAATGAATCGCTTCTTTTTTGATTTAAAATGAGACTATGTTCTTAGGAGTCAATATTCGTAACAGTTCGACTGTTGTTTGTTTTGGAACTGCTGGAGTTTCCTCTGTTGCAGGAAAAGCTGGTGTTGTGACAATCGTGGTGTGTATTGCCGGAGCATTTGTGAAGCAATTTCCGTAAGGCATCACCCTTTGTCTTGTATCTATGTATCGTAATGTAAACGTTGTATCGACAATGTGCTTTATCGTTCCTGTTGCAGCATTGGTTGGTCGTTCCCTTGAACCTGATTGCCATTATGTGGTTATGCATTTGTAGTGGTCGGTTGTGGATGGTTACAATTGGAGTTGTCATGATGAATGATTAAAGGAATTATGAAGTGATAAAATGTTTCGAAGGATCTTAAGTGTTATGAAGTGTTTATTGGATTGTGGTTTTAATTGAGAGTAATTAATTTCCACGGGATTTTACAAGTCAAAGATTTAAACCGAGAAATTGAGTTCTTTCGCGGGATTTTACAAAATCGAGAGAACACCGTGAAAAGTTAATTGTTGTTGTTAAAGTTTGTTGATTAAGTGTCCTTGTAGTCCAAATTAAAGTCCAAAGTCCTCGTATTTAGTCCATGAAGTTTGTTTGTCTTGATGTGATGTTTTGATTAAACGGTGATTAATATATATTCCCAAATTCGGTCAAATACCACCTGATGCGTGGATCGACCTTACCAGTCACTTTTCTTAATCAAAACATGGGTTTTCAATGGACAAAACGCAATGACTTTCATCAAAACGCAACTATCTTTAATCAAAACGCAGTCACTTTTCTTATTCAAAACGCAGTCACTATTCTTGATCAAAACGCAACGTCTTCTATGATCAAAACGCAGTGATTTTGATCAAAATGCAGTCTGTCTTGATCAAAACGCAATGTATAAAATTTTTGGGCAGAGTAACGTTTAGTCAAAACGCAATGATGGTCTTCAAAACGCAACGTGTGGAGACAAAATGCAACACCCAAAAAATATCAAATCGCAGTGACTTGAGAATCAAAACGCAACGACTTGAGATCAAAATGCAGCGACTTGAATCAAAACGCAATGACTTGAGAGCAAAACGCAACGACTTGAATCAAAACGCAACAACTTGAATCAAAACGCAACGAGTTTTAAATCAAAACGCAATGTCTTTCAATCAAAACGCAATAAGTTTTGACCAAAAGGCAACAAGTACAAATGTCACTTTCAAGTACAGTACTTGTTTGTCTCTATTCTCAAAACGCAACCAAGAACTTTCTCAAAACGCAATGACGAATAAACTTCAAACTAGCTCGATTTTACCCATTTATTCACGAACTAAGCTATAGAACTACGAAGATAGATGTAAGAACTTGTTCTAGTCATGAAAGTACAAAGATTTAACAACTTAACCACGAAAATATAAATCAAACCATGGTTTTTCTTGTTTTTTCTTGTTCGAACCAAAAAAACAAAAGAAAAAAACACGAATTTTGATTTTTAAACCACAAATCAAACACTAAACACCCGAGGCTCTTGATACCAAATGTCGGTAACCCTTAATCACTTCACTTCATTACTTGTTGCTCGAATACAAGAAGAAAAGAGAAGGAAAATGGAAGAAGTTTAGAGAGAGAAACAAGAGAGAGAAAATGGTTAATTTACTTGCAAATGGAATTCTTACAAATGAACCAACACCCTCTCCTTCCTTGGAGAGGGGTATTTATAGTGAAGACTAAAAGGCTTGCATGCCTTTAGTAATTCTACGAGCCGGGCTCGGGTTTACTTGGGCTTTCGCCCGATACACGTGACCGATTAGATTACAAATAAGAGCCCGTTTACCCGTCTAGCCTAATACAACGTATATTAATTTAGTGACCAAGACCTAATATAATTATGAACGAACTTCCATTGTTCGACTCAATATTTTGAGGCTAACAAGGGAGCATGCGCGCACGGATATCGGATAAAACAAGATGAGAGACTCTAAATTTTGAAAAGTAGTCATAGTCTAGGTTTTGAAAACAACCCAATTCTCTATGACTTCGGCTTTGATACCAATCTATAACACCCCAAAAATTCGGAACGCAATAGAAAGGCAACATGGGGTGCTACTTCATAGTCACAAAGTACAAGTCAAAGAAAACGACCTCAAAAGAGACGTTTTTAAAAGTTACACATTCGATATAATATAAAATCAGAATTTACAAAAGAGGTCCCAACAAGTTTAACAATACATAATGTTTTCAAAGAAATCGAATGTATAAAAAAATGTAAAGTCTCTGAGTACATATCCGTGCGGCTTCCCTCCAAGCAATATACTTGAAAAACCTGAGATAACATGCAAAAAACGTCAACAATAATGTTGAGTGAAGTTTATTGGATTTTTAATAAGTAAAGTAGTGAAATCCATAGAGTTTATAGTAATAATTGCAACAAATACAATCATCATATAAATAGATATTATTTCATCTAAGCTCATGGCACTCAAAACTGACAGTATATATCAAGAATGATATAGGATAATAATGGCCCCGTGTAGGTAATTGCCATATACCTAGAGTTACAAGTATAGTGTGTTTGGTTACCTATCTGGCTAACACAAACATGATTCGTCAATCCCCATAGGCCTATTCACAATATTCACGTTCATACACAAGTGATTAATGGTCCATGATGTGGGGTACTTATGGCATGAAGGGACTTAGACACAAGCAATAATATATTCAGAAAGGCATACAGTTTTGCAATTAATTGTTTGTAAGTAGATGTTTTAGAATGTATCTCCCTTACGGGGTTTATAAAGCATGTAAATAAGTAAAGGCGAGGCTATGAACTCACAGTAGTGATCAGTAGTGGATTATAACGATAGATAGTGTATTGCGAGATCACGAGCTTTAACGATGACCTACGAAAGTATAGTGATCATGTCTTAGAATAAGGTACGATAATATAAAGTTATTGACAGTGATTATAATGTTGAACATAGATTCTTAAGTTGTTATATTAATGAAGTATCCCTAAAGTTTCGTTTGGCTAATTTTCTTTTATAAATAACATCATACTATCGTTTGGGCTATCATAATTTTGAGGTCATGTAGTGAACGTATGAGGAGCCAGGACACTTTAAATCATAAATCCACAACTCGTCGATACGACACCTCGGAGAGGCCTCATATGATTATAAAATTCCCTATTAATATAGTACTTGGTATTTATAAGTTATATGTGAAAGAGTAATTAACGAGACAAACGTTTTATGGAAACGTTCGTTATGTTTCGTTAAGGACTCTTGGTAAAACGTGAGTGACATAGACATGGTATAAGTGAAAATGGTTCAAAATGGTCGAGTCTCGGTTCAATTTAATTCCAGAAGGTAAACGGGTCATATTCTTGATAAATGGTTCCTACTACTTTGGGTTTCATAAAAATAGCCAATTTAAAAATTAAACCATCCCAGTTCATATTAAGTTACTAATAAGATACATCCCGCTCAAGTAACCATATTTTCTAAACCGCAAGAGGTCTCGACAAGGTTTTTATATCCCCCAGACCGTATTCAAGTCTACTATACAGATTTAGAAATCCCACTAATCCAATTTTATAAAAAATGGTCAAATTGGTCGATACATCATTAAAGATCATGGCTATTTTTGGACAGCCAACATCAGTCCCGGTGAAATGGCCATCGTATTCAAACCGTAACTCCGATTAAGCTCAAACCAGTGAGCATGGTTAGATATTTTAGTCCTCTACAACTTTTAGTTTTACATATTTAGGGGTCACTATACAAAAATCTAGAGATAATAGCCATTTACTACAGGTGTACAAAATCTACGCACCTTTGCCATTTCGGCTATAACTAATTTATCCGACATCGAATCGGGTCGAGACCCAGCAAAATGATCATAAGAGATAGGGCTACAACCTAGTATTTTTAACTAATACCCAGAACCTACTGATTTTTCACAATATCTTCATGTTTGCTACTGGCCTAAAACAGATTTACCACCATTACCTAAGGCTTGTTTAGCTTGCATTTTTATGATTTAACAAGTATGTACAACGTCTAAAACCCACTAAAAGAAGATTACACATACAATTATAGAGATTATATAGAAATTATACATGATAAAAAATAAAAATATGAATACAAGAACATGAATATATCCTTACAAAGGAAGGATGATGGAAGAATTCAACAAGCACAATGAATCAAACTCTAGCTTTTAACCCAAATGAATACCAATCAACCCAAAATCCAACTCTTGTAAATATCTTGATGAACTCAGCCCTTAACCCAAAGAGATGATGATTTTTGGTTATCTATGAGAAAAATGATGGATTGGAGGTTTATATATGATTTAGAGGTGGTGATGTGTTGATTTGCTTTCACTAGTCAGATGCCACCTCAAGCTAATGAGGTGATGATATGTTGATTTGTTTCATTAGTCACACGCCACCTCATGGTGTGGTGGTGTGGTTTTTGGTTGCTTGCTTGTTAAGATAATTGTAGATTTTACAGGGTAAAATATAACAACCTACAATTTTCATCAAAGTAAATATCCATCTATTATATTAGATGCACTATAATATCCATCTATTAAATTAGATGCACTGTAATATCCATCTATTATAAATATATCACCTTCTTATAGGGAATTTTTTTGCTTTATCTCATAATGCAATGTAACTTGCATCTCTAAAGTAAACGAGCTCATGCAACCTCTATCAATGCCATCTATATCCATGTTTACATCATGTAAACATCCTAATATGTCAAGTCTATGCCCTAATTCTCACACCCCCAAATTTCACTGCAGCGAAAGACTGGATTTGGGTTTGTGACTTCATGCCGTGAAAAGGACTTGATACGAGAGATAGACCTCTACATGCCAATATACCAATGCAGACTCCTTATATTCCGTAAAGTAGAACACCTGAGAAA
>BQNB010018292.1:39543-68533 GCA_026074375.1 Tanacetum coccineum
ACTACCAAATGTCATAATTTTTATTCAGCATATCAAAAGTATCAAAATTAACTAAAGCGTTATAATTAATCAAGTTAATTTCTTTTTTGGAACCTTTAATGTCAACATTTTACCATACCAACGTGTTTCACGACCTTCGAATTTGATCATCTCTTCACACCAAAAACATAACTCATGAACTCCACAACAATTATCTCGATAGTTTTCTCATAAAGGTCCTCCCTATGATCGATTATCCCGATAGTTTTCTCATAAAGGTCCTCCCTATTCGGAAAGCTATTTTGAATAGCATCCTTAGCCTTGTCCATGGCTTTGTAAACGTAACCCATAGCCGGCTTTCTTTCTCCATCAACCATTCTAAGTACATTAACAAGAGGGCCCGTCAACTTAAGAGTATAAACGATGTTCTTCCTAAATGACTCTTTTAAGAAGTAAGCTTGCATTCTTTTTCCCTTTGCATCCTTTGACCATTTGCTATCCAACCATTCTTATGAAGTAATCATCTTCCTCAAGTTATCCCTTTGCTTGTGGATTTAAAGAAGAGTGATAAATGATGTAGCAAATCTAGTGATTGCGGGTCTATGGTCTATGCAAATTCGTTTGAGTTGTAAACTTTCTCATCAAGTTCACTAAACCAACAAAGTTGTATATATAGCCATTCGCGAACATAGCCATCTTCAAACACTCTTTCACCTTCGGAATTTTTTTCCCATTATCTTCCAACATAAGATCTAGGCAATGAGTAGCACATGGAGTCCAATAGATATGCTTTCTAGTAGCTTCTATCATTGACCCTATGAAGTTCATAATAATATGATATTAGATACGAATTTTATACGAATTCAAGACTTGAATTCATAATAATGATATTAGATACGAATTCAAGACTTGATTTCCCTAATGTAACTAAAAAATAGAAAGTTTTTAGAGCTTAGTTTCTTACCCGCTTTAACATACGCAGATGCATTGTCCGTAATTATCTGAACCACATTTTCGTCTCCAACTTCTTCTACCATTTTATCAAGAATCTCATATAAGAAAGTTGCATTTTTTGAGATATCAGAAACATTTATTGATTTCTCAAACACCGAACCTTTTGGTGAGTTACTGAGTTCACCATAAATTAATTATATTCTTTGAAACAACCGAATCACGCCATCCATCTGATAGAATAGAACAACCTTTTTAAGCCCATTCTTTCTTGTGCTCTAACATTTGATTTTCAACAGAAATTACTTCCTTATTACGTAACGGAACTCTCAACTCATACATGCTCGGTGGTTTCAATCCCCGATCGAATTGTCCAACAAATTCAATCATTATCTTAAAACTATCATAAGTAGCGGCAAAAAAGGAATACATGCATCATAAAACCATCTCGCAATCTCTTTACAGATTTTTCCCTTAGCTCTTTTCGGCATAATTCGTTAATTGTTTGTTGTTTCCCTCTTTTCTTACTTCTAACCGCGACTTCAGGATTAGGAGAAAAGAACACGTCTACTGGACCTTTTTGTTTTGCTTTCTTTCGTGGAGGAAACTTACTTCTCTTTGATACTTTAGCAGGCTCTAATTCTACTACTTCATCATCACAGTCAACATATTGTCCCGCATTCATTTCCATTTCTGCCCTTGCAATCTCTCTTTGTAACTGATATGACCTCAATTCTTCCTGAACATGTTCAGGACAATCGGTGCATACAGAAACATAACTAAAACCTCCAGTCAAATGTTTCTTTGATTATAGAAGAAGAAAAGGGTGGTTTTTTATGTAGAGGAGGAAGTAGGTAGATTTTATTGGTGGAATTGAGAAATAAATGTCTGATCTAGGGTTTTAGAGTGTGTGAGTGTGTGTGTCTGCGCGCGCGCTTATAACATGATATGCATTAACTAATTTTTATTGAATTGACTAACTAGTTTTTTTTTTCTTTTTTTAAATTTGCAGGACCGCGGATGGTTTAGTGTGGTTAACAGGATCTGTTTTGGCAGGGGCGGTCGCTAACGACCAGATCACGAAGGGTGTAGATGCTTTAATTCAAGAAACTCTTAGTAAAGACGACCGCTCGAGGCCTGCAAATGCTTTAGCCTTGGTTATAGGGATCGGCTATGTTGTTTTAGTGATCGCCATAGCATGTGGGATATGTAGGCTATGTTTGGTCATTCAGGAAAGCTAATCGTGGAGCGCATAGCACAAAATTTGCTTCGTGGTTCAGAATCAAAGCAATGGGTTCCTCGGTTGTCCTTTCAATGGTGTGTTTTTTTATTATGAAAGCTGTGTACTTCAAAACCACCTAAACGTGAAGTTTTTTATCTGTTGAATAAGTAGTGGGTGGGCCTTTGTTGCTATCTAACCTCTTGTGTTGTTGGCGAAGACTTAGTTTACAATTAACTTTTATTGTAATAATGGTGTATATCTGAGAAGAAGGAACTTGTCTTCCAACATTGATGCATTTTTGGTAATTCACTTTAACAATGCCTCGAGACTTTTCTTATGCCATGAAAGAATCTCTAAACTTTGTTGTGCCCAACTGAAAAACTTTATGTGCCTTGACAGACTTTCTTATGCATTTTTGGTAATTAGTATCATTATGTGTTTGAAGAGAGTGATGATCACATATCATTGTCAACACATATCATATGGTGACAAAACATTTTAGGATGCAAATGTGAAAATAGAACTTCTGAATAAAACTAGTATTGCAAGTTTACATCTATACTACTTTATACAACGTTTAAGACATCTAAAATTAGAAGTCTTAAAATTTTTAAGGGATCAAAACATTTCTTGTTATGGAGGGATTTCAAAACTTGATAAATACCTGTAACCTCAAAAGTTGTAACCGTCGTATTAATGATCAAATACGTGATTTAATGGGAAATAAATGAGTAACCACCCTATCAATACTTATAACAAATAAAACTTAAAAAAAGTTATTAATATACATTAAAATGTCAATTATGAAATCTTAATATAAAAAGAACTCATTATTTATGAAAGAATCAAAAAACTACAACACAAATTAATCATACTTCACACAATAGATTCAGACATTCAAGGTTCTTATGGTCCTTGAACCTCGGCCTAGCCCCTCGTCGAAAGATTTAATTATACGGGAACTCGTCGCCGCAACGCGCGGGTACCGGTCTATTTTAACTTATGTTTAAAGATGCTACGTATGTGTTCCTTTCTTTCGTTTAGATCTTTGTTTATTTGGATATGAAATACTTTGCATTGTTATTGCTTAAAGTTAATTTAATTTAAGTTATCATTCATTGTACAATTGTTGTTAGAAAAACGTTAAACCGAATAACATTTGCTCGCCGCAAAATATAGTCACGGGGTACCCGTCGCCGTTGCAGCGACGAGTACCCGTGTAATTATATTTTTGAAGTCTTAAAATTTTTAAGAGACCAAAACATTTCTTGTTTGGAAAAGATATAAAGCCATTAGTCAATGTTCACCATACACATTTTTAAATTCACACCAGATTTAATGTATGCGCTTTTTTAACTAGCATGTGTTAATAATAGCCCATTTAAAAGAGTTTGTAACTCCTGGTCAAAAGGAGTTATGAGCATTACTCGGCCAATTAATCTCAAAACCTCTTTCATGAATGCATAGTGGTTACATGACCATAATCATGGTTAGAGGTGTAATCGAGCCGAGTCAAGCCCGAGCTCAACAAGGCTTGAGCTCGACTCGAAAAACCAAAGGTTGGCTCGAACTCGGCTCGATTGCTCGTCAAGCTTTAACCATTAAGGCTTGAGCTCGGCTCGAGTAGGATTCGAGCAAAGCTCGAGCTTAGCTTGAAAAGCTCAAAATTATATATGAAACAAACACATCACTAAGGCTTACACGCCACCACAAAAGCTATCACAAATGACATTTACATAGCATGACTTTAACATATGATGAAAACTAACACAAATGACTTTTACATAAAATGACTATACCATTTTATTACCACACAAAATAAGAACAAACCACTAATAAAAGATAGAATCATAGAACCATATGATACTTTTAGAATATAATATTTAATCCTTTATGAAGTTGGTCCTTACAATTAGGTTAATATTCTAATCAGCTTTTATTTACTTATATAAAAAAATATGAAAATATACTTATACAAAGGCTCGAAAAGCTCATTGAGCGCTCGAGCCGAACTATCAAAAGCTCGAGCTCGGCTCATTATATGTTTCGAGCCAGCTTATTGGGCTTGAGCTCGATGAAAGCTCGGCTCGGTCGAGTCGAGCTTGAACTCGAGCTCGAGGTGCTTGATAAAATCTTGGCTCGTTTGCACCCCTAATCATGGTCATTAAGTTAATGTTGAAACCGCTAATTTAATAGGTTAAGTTAATGCGAAAAAAGTTGATTTGTGAATTTTAAATATACATGATTAACATAGATGATACATTTTCAAATTTTTAATCTAAAAATTTATAACTTCAATGGGTTCTAACACTATGGCTTACATCAATCATTCGACAAGTCAAATCTTCCTCAATCGTTAAGGTAAAAATATATTTTTTTATAAACAATTAGGTTCTTGGTTATTTTATTTGATTATTATATTGTTAATGAGTTATCTTTGTTGCTTTGTTATTTAGATAAACCCGGATAGCGCTGACAAAAATGATCCAAAGGATGTTCAACTTCAAGATGAAGACACCATGTACGATATTGCTTCAAGTGTGGTAAATTTGGTATTTCTTTTGATATTTACTTCGTTAGTGTCATTGTACTTACTAGCAAAGCAAGTACCTAAACTATACTATCAAAAAAGATCTTACCTTTTAATAAGATCGCTCAAATTTGAAACTTTTATTATTTTATTTTTTTAGAACGGCAAAATTTTATTAAACGAAAGCTAGCAAGAAGCTGAGCTAAACAGTAACATGGAAAAAGCATCCAACGGGTCTTTAAGCCAATCGACCCAGTTACATTTAAGAATCTTACACCTATTCGAAACCCAATCATACGTTTGGGAAACAAAATTATCAAAAATCAATCCTTTAAGCGGCTTCTTATCTGAGAACAAATAAGCATTTCTGAAGACCCAAATGTGCCACCAAAGAGACGAAAAGGACGCCTCCAACACTAACTTTTGTAACTTCTTAAGTCTAAGACCTGCAATCCAAGCCTCCCATGCCGTATAGTCAAGCAGGGAAGGAATTTGAAGGCTCCACCAACGACTAAAGAGACGAATCAAATCGAAAGCCATAGGACATCTAAAGAACAGGTGGTCTCTAGATTCAATGTCCATACGACAAATAGGACACAACGAACAAGGAGCAATAATCCCTCTTTTTGCAAGGTTATTCCTAGTAGGGAGTTTATCCAACGCCAAACGCCACATAAATATATTAAGCTTAATCGGGATTAACTTAGACCATCGTGTTGGAGTGGAAGAAGAAATAAGAACCTGCTGATCTATGTACTCTCTAGCAGATTTGACCGAGTAGTTACCATGACCACAAAGACTCCAAGACCATCTATCCATAGCATCGGTATGGTTTATAGTTATTTTAGTTAAAATTTGTTATTATTTCGTAAAGTTATTGTTAGAAAAAACATATAAATGAACAACGTTTGCTCGCCACAATATTTAGTTACCGGGTACTCGCCGCCGCATTGCGCGGGTACCCGGCTAGTGTTTTCAAATAAGTATGTACCATGAGATTTTACGTCTGGTTGATAAATCGGGTATGAGTCTGATCTCACCGGTTCCGGTCAGATTGGTCTCATCAGCTGAACCATCCGTTGTTGAACTCATGCCCATAAAGGCACAGGTTAGACCTAACCCATTCTCCCTCACAAATCTATTGAATCGTTGTGGCTAATTTTTTTTATTACATAAACTCAAATAAAAAGGAAGTAAAGTAATAAATAAGAATCTTTTACGATAGTGAAAACTTACACGGCACCTGGGCTGTCCAGGAGCATCTACCCATAAAACGCGAACAAGCACATCTTATTATAAAGTATTTTTCTTTTCAAATAAGTTATCCCATATGTATATCAAAGATAATATTTGCATATTTGGGCTAAGTTATTGAAGTAATAGTCGTATTTGGTGTAACAAATGTTCATGTTACATCAACTTTAATTTGCATTTTGATGTGTACATTAGAGATTTGAAAATGCTCTTTACATGATCAATAACTCAAAGGGCATTTATATATATCTTTAAAAAAAACTTCAATATTTACATATTTTCTTAAAATATCTTTAAATAGCATTTTATATATCATGCATTAAAAACTTGTGTTTTGAAAAAATTTGTAATGATTAAAGTTTCATCGAGTATATATGAAGTTCGCCGGTAACTCGATAAGAGCTCTAAACTTACGCTAGTCGCCCCTAAGTGCAACATAAATTCATAACATAATGGGCGAGCCCAATAGAGCACTCAAAATTGCTACAACAAACAGAGTAAGGCCAGAAATATTTACAAAAAGAATATGATATTATAGACGTGGTAATTTAAGAGCCATCGTTTTAAAACGGGTCTAGATGGCTAAAAATCTATTAAGGGATAAGTCAAGTTGGATCTTCTTAAATATTATAGATGATTTTTGTTGGTTATTTGATACAAAGTACAATTAAATGACAATTACTCAACAGGTCTAGACGGGTCCGACGGGTTCAACAAACTGTTTACCTTTTTTCATAGTTTACTAAAAAGAAAGAAAAGTAATTTTTTTTTCTAAAACTTAGGAGTGTTGATCGGTTCGGTTATCGGGTTGTTCGGTTAGTTCAGTTAGAAAAAATGGGTCAACCCGAAAATCGTACCAAAAATCGAATTTGAATTCGGTTCGGTTTTCGGGTTGACCCGAATTACACAATTTATTTAAAAAGAATAATAATAATTACATAGATATTTAGCAAAAAAATTTATTTCAAGCAAAAAAATTATTTTTTTATATTAGAATAAAATTTTAATGATCTTTTTATATATATAAATAAATATATATATAAGATATATATATTTATATAAATTTGGTTTTCTGTTTAGGCTGCCAAACCCGTATCCAACCCGAAAACCGAATTTGTAGTTCGGTTCGATTGTTTTCGGTTCGGTTTTGGTTTTGGTTTTCTGGTTTTTCGGTTTTTCTACTCACCCCTACCAAAACTCAGTTAAGCCCGGACCAAACCCATCTAGGCCTGACCCATTTACTCATGCTACTAAAAGGCCAATTTAGAGCCAAACTCATCTGGACTCGTGACCCAACCTGACCCGACGCACCTACTTTGCCGCCTAGTGTAAATTTTCATTAAAAATCCGGCTTTCTTCAAAACGAACTTCGTCATCAAATTATGTGTCATACAATGATACAAATACATGTCTTGTTTAATTAGTCAACTAACATGTCAAAGGAAATGCATGTTTTCATAATTTGTTTATTAGTTCGTAACTTTTACTTTATTTTAATTTTCTTTATATTCGAAAAAAAAATTGTGCACTTGACGACTTGATAATCATGGGTCCCGGCCGTTCATTAGTATTGTTAGGTGTTTGAAAGTCATCATCTTATTTTTGTGGACATTCAAATGTACATAAATAGAGTTTGTGGAAGAACTTATTAAAAGTGATAAGTCACTTGCATGAATTTGTGTTTCCGTCTTTGCTGTGATGTTTTCTATCCGGTAATCACATGTTTTCTATCCGGTAATCACATTACCTTTCTAACACATACTTCTACTTTGTCTGTTCATTAACCAAACTTTCACACGCCACACAAAGACGTTAGACGTTACAACTTTTTTTTTTGAAACGGCAATGATATTAAAAGGCCACGAGGGCGAAAAAAGTAAGATACAACAAAAGGCTCCAAGCTAGAGCGAAAAGAAGAAACAAGAGACAAAAAAGTCAAACACCAAAAAAGATGCCTATAAAAGCTATGGAGGTCTCAACTCAGCAGGAGAATGTATCCAACGTTAGACGTTACAACTAGTTAAACATCAACTGAATTCTTCCATCTTTTCCCGTAATGATAGTCAAATGGTGAAAGACATGTTGCATAACACGGAGGTTACGGGCTTATGTCAGGCTCCATGTTCTTAATGACATTCTAGCTTGTTTAGATAAAATGAGTTCCCACGGTTATTCACTTTCGACAACCTTCACCTCACTAACGCGTATTTTGTTTACGACTTTTGACATATTATAAAATCAAACTCGGTCATTTTTAGTGTCACAAAGTGAAAATAATGTTAATATAAAAGGGGCCATAAAAAACAAGTCCATATCCGGGAATTTTTATTTCCAAGTGCATTTTTTAACATAGCACTTTATACCAAATAAAATTTTTCCAAGCTGACCTGGCAGCTCGACCCCAGCCAGGGGCGCTGCCCCTTGGACCCTGCCAGGGGCTGCCGCCCCTTGGACCCTGGCTACAAGGCGCGTCCCCCGGGGGACCCCCGTTCCTAATACTGGGGATTCGCCCCGAATGATAATCATAATAACGTCATAAAGTGTGCACTCGACAAACCCCCGATTGTTGAACATTATCATGATTACACATTGGTCAACTCACAATATGAGTCAATCCATTACACTTAAATCAATATTGGTGAAGCAAAATTACCCAACAACAGAATGATATTAAATGTGAAAGGGACATGTTGCATAACACGGAAGGTTACGGGCTATAGGTCATTCAGGTCCAGTTCTAATGGACATTCTAGCTTGTTTAGATAAAATGAGTTCCCACGGTTATTCACTTTCGACAACCTTCACCTCACTAACGCGTATTTTGTTTACGACTTTTGACATATTATAAAATCAAACTCGGTCATTTTTAGTGTCACAAAATGAAAATAATGTATACAATTCAATTGTAATTCAAAAAATATAACTAAACAGTTGAGAGTGTACTTTTTATCCTGTTATGTTATAGGGTTGATATTAGTGATCCAGCCCTAAACAATAAGTTGAGGTGATTGTTCTGTATGAGCATAAACAGAAGAAATAAACTGCAAAAAATCAAGAACAGTTTTTTTGAGATTTTGAGCAACAAAAAACTATGCAAATCAGTGGATTCAGTGTGTGCTTTAGCTGAAATTCTGGACTTTGTTCCCAGACAAGTTAGTCTTCAAGCTTAAACAGTTGAATTGATACTTCAGTAACCCAAAATTAGATGACATGCAATAAATACAAAATACTATGGTATATGTGCACGAACTAGAATCAGAATATACATACAAAAATTTATCAGATAATACATGTTAGATATTAGGCTCTCCCCTCATTCACTCACTGGTTAGTCGTATATATACTCGTATCAACCAACATTAACAACTTACACGTGTTTTGCCGTGAACATAACTCCTTTTTTTTTATGGATAACAATGGTTTCAGACTTTTTTTTGACTGACTAATTTACGAGATTTGTATCCACCGCCACATAGATTCAAATCGGTTAAAGCCTTCCCTTTTTCAGAAAGGTTGACGTGCCCACTTAAAGTTGTTTGCTCCTTACCACCAGATCAACCCTAAGTGGCTCCATAACGCTTTTTATTTGTATTAAGTAGTAACATGTACAAACTTTAGGTCAATTTCATGCCCTACCAAGAATTGAAGCTCCTAGGCCAAATTGTTGTGAGATGACCTTTTTACCTAGCCAGGACCATAAATATCAGTGGTCCATGGATGGTTTCACAGAAAATCAAGAATCAGATTCCAAGTCAAATTTACATGTACCATATGCTATATAAGTTTGTACTTTAAATTTGACTAAACAAATGTAAATTATACCCTTTGCTACCTCTACTCCCAGCCAAGACTGTCTCTAAATTAAATGAATTTCTATATTTATTATTTTATGTCCCTGCTGTCACTTCCTGCACAACACCTGCACCTCTGCAATTTCATCAGGAATTTTTAACATCATTTAATATAAACTTTTTAGTCTATTACTATTAACACTCCTTGTTTTTAGTCTATTTCCATGTTTAGTCCTTATAAACTTTTTTTCTTTATGGTGGTGGTTTTTAACCTAAGAGTCTAAGACTATCTAAAACCCATTATCAGCCACACAGACGATATCGATGAGATTGATATTCAAATACTTCTTGTTAGAGCGTATTGATTTGACCCCGGGACCACCACCCAATAGCATGTTGCCACCTAGGGAATCTCCTAATTGTTTCAGAGCAACTAGAAAGAGATTCTTTAACCAGAAAGAATTCGGTTCAGATGTAGGATACCTATCCAGAAGTTTTCGCAACTCAATCATAGATGATGGAATCATCAAAGATTTGACCTTCTCGAACTCTGTCTGTAACTCACTAGAGACTCAAATCAGATAACGCAGTCCATTTTTCATTGAAGTTGTCGTAGCCACTTCAAGGTTATTTGCACCTAGCAAAAATACAACTTGAGAACTCTCGGGTTTTATTTTAGTCACGGTAGTGATCGTGGTAGGGTCCTCAAGTTCTATAGATCAACAAGTTGCAGACACCATAATAGAAGCCTCATACAATAACATCACTTGAAACAGTTGACTACAAGAAGTCCAATAAGCATTGGTCTTTTAACAAGCACACACGCATTCATCAAATACAAAAGAAAATATTGTCGAAAAACAAAGGTTTCCTATAATAATATTACCAACATATATTAAAAACTTGCATGCGTTTTTGCGCTTACTACATAAAACACGGCACTTCCAACTTTCCAATCAAAACATAAGGCTTAGAATAACTGCACTCCAGCCTTAGTTAAGTTCCAACTCTTCATTTCTTGACCATCAGCCGCAGTTATTTTTCCATTGTAGGAGTTAATTTCTGTTTTTTGATTTTTCCATGGCCCTCGGAGCTGTGCATCAGTTATGCAGAGCATATTAATAAGACAATCACTAGCTATATGGTAAAACAGGGTAAAAAGCCACACAAAAAAATGCCACATCTTTTCTTTTGAAAATCATATGTTCAGTATACCTATTTACGCCAATTTTATTTCAGGAATTTGGAGATTCGATCGTGGGCATCATTAAAAGTTGCAAATTTTCAGATTACTAGAGTTTGTAATCTTGTACGTATTAGGTTTACTTATTGACCAGCTTGAAAAAACTGCAAAAAATGCATACCTAATCCAATTGCATCAGAGCCCTTCATGATCTTCAGCCTCTTGCAAGAACCGATAAACATACTGCAGCAAAGAGAGAGAGATTACTTAGCAAAAGATGACATGTTAGACTTCGAGTTTATTTTTAACGACTGAAATATTCAAGCGGTTTTTGTAATTCAGCATTCATTTAATAAAAGCATATCTACTGTAATGCTTAAAATTTGTCATGGTCTAAAATAATAAACTCAAAACAGAAAACTACACCCATTAAACTATCATGATGATTTTAGAGTTATAAAAGCAAAATATTTTGAGAGATAACTTGTAGCTCCGTTCTAAATTTGAAGGTCTTAGACGTATAGTATTTCAGATTCTATCTTCATTACTTGGTGTATCAGGATCAAAAATAGAGATGTACATACTTACCCACGGTCAGGATTAAGTTAACCAATGGCTCACAAAGGGATTCAGCAAAGGTGATCTGAATCCAAATTTCAAGTATTGAATTCACTAGAACCAAATTTCAAAAACAATGGATTTCCTAGTCTCTTTACCTCTAAACCCATCTTTTTATATCACTCCCAACATAATACAAATTCCCAAAATAAGTCCCTCAAAACGATTACCATCTGACTATCTGAAGTGATGTGTTTCATAGTTTTACGGTTTACATCTGTTTCGTCGCATTGAAGTCACTCGAATGATATGCCCTCGTCTGTGTGACTCACTGTATGCCTTACTATGTCACCCAGAACTCAATACTACATAAAATTTGATATTTGCCACGTATAAGATAAGTATACTGCTGGTCGCATATGTTTCTCGTATTGGTAGGCAATTATGTAAGAAAATTGTGCAAATTTGGGTATAAATTTGTGAAGTAGGTTTAACTACATTACATAAGTAATACAAGTGTTAATAGACACACACGGACATACAAATGTTGTGGACCAACTTTTTATGCGAGTAGCAAGCAATAAAATATAGTGTATATATATATTTCATTCATATTCAACTTCCAATTTTCTGAACTGGTTTATAAAATATTTTGCTGCATCTACATATTAGCAGTTTTAAAATTCACATTCTATCAATACTGGACATCATGTTCTTAAATTCACACTTTATATATTCATATTCTATGAAAATGTTATAAAATACTTAGGTTTCCACCAACACTGATCCTATTCATAGATAGGCTGCTATCATCACGTTGGGGTGCACTTGCCACTTTGCATCATGTGAAAACGCAGAACAAAGACAATTACAACAATTTCTTTTTCTAGGGCATTTTATTCGGTTACGTGCCTTTAAGCATCCACTACAAGAAATACCAACAATTTTCTCCTTTTTAAGGGCATTTCATTACTAGTTCAGTTAGAAGATCAACCTATTGCGGCATGTATAAGGAGATAACATAAAGTGAAAAAATAGGTATGTTTGATACTTACTCCCAAGGAACATCTCCCACAAGCATCCAGTCACCGTCCTTATCCTCGTATGTAAGAACATACTCTGATCCATGCAAAAGATCCCTCAACTTGCTCTCACTCAAACTCTCCCGTCCTGAACCACCCTGTGATCCGCACTGACCTATATTGCAAAGAGAACAAAGTAAGTATTCTAATCGACCTCGTATGCAAAACAGGTTTATAACTAGACTAAAAAACAACAGGTTTATAACTAGACTAAAAAACAACTCACCAAGAGTGAAACAAGTAAACATTTTTTCCAAGGCCGACGAAAGTTCTTGATAAGTTTTGTAACTCCTTAGATCAACCTTCCTCAGATACGGAGCCCCATCCATGCTAACCTTAACAAACAAAGCACCAAGACCAGGTTTTCCATCCACTTCATCATTGTTCTTCGCATTTGTAGCTAAAATATTCTTCCGGTAAGATCTAACTGGAGGCCAACCAACCACCTGCGCCCTGCAAACACGATCATATTAATATTAAATTATTAATCATGCCGTCTCTCAACTCTATTAACTCGTTTCAACCAACTATATTAGTACACTTACTTGGCAGCAGGAGGATTAGAACCAGAACCAGAACCATTAGCTTTATTGAGGCTCTGTGAGGCCTTTGACGCTGCATCTTTAGTCACGGCAGGCTGTGCTCCCGACGACATCTTAACATTTACATTCGCATTACTAGTAAACTTCCCTTGTACATCAGAATCGGTCCCAGAAGAACCAAACATCCAATTCCCCTCAATAGTATCGGCAAACCCTCGTTTACTCCCAGAAACAACATTCTTCTGTGAACCAGAGCAAATCCCATCTTTTGACGGAAGCAACGGAAATAACTGTTTCTCATCGAGATTATCCGAGTCCGGGTCGCGCTCAGGAGATTGAGATCCCGGTAAACCAAGCCTTAGTTCAGTAGCCTTAAGGTTTAAATTAATTCCAGAAACCGCAGTGCTATCAACAGACGAACAATCCGATAATCCTAGATAGTTCCGTTCCGTCAACAAGGCGCCATTTCCTTGTCCGTCCCCTTCAGCACCTAACAGCGGTGGCGACATCGGATACAATGCTTCTACACTTGTTGTTTATAATAATCTGGTCCAACAATTAATAAACATTAAATACATAAACTATAAATCAACTCAAAAAAATACCACTGATATATTATACTAACATTTATTACTATTTACTAAAAATAACTAGCATTTAGTTGACTAAACTCAACAATAACATAATAAAACTATGCTAAATTACATAAAAAACAAATTCAAAATTAACTACAACAACATTAATACCATAAATAACCAGGGGTTAATAACACATTCAAAACATGGTCAAACTTAAATAAAATTAAATTTATATAGCAAAAATTAGCTAAAAGTTATCAGACCTTTAGATAAAGCAAAACATTCAATAAAAGGTTAAAAAAAATTAAAAAGTAAATAATAATAAAACTTAATACTAGCAAAAAGATGCATTTACATATCCCCAAAAATTACAGCTGTCATTTGACTAAATTCAACACCTAAATATAACCATAAAATTAAGCTCAAAGTTACAGTTAATCTATAACTATCTCAAAATAACAAAAAAAAACTATCATTTCTACAAAAAAAAAAACATAAATTGGCAAAACATAAAACACAGTTTTCAGACGGTAAAAAAACAGACAGAAAAAACATGATATTAAAGAGATCTGAGGTGTCAAAGAAAAAAATTTACCTTAAAAATGATGAAGAATGAAAGAAGAGTTGAATGAGAATTGAAGATGAGGAAGAGAGAGAGAAAGTGTGTGTGTGTGTTTTAGAGAGAGAGAGAAAGAGGTGAGAGGATTAAATTAAGGTCCCTCCATTAAAAGCAACCAAACCAAACAACAAACAAAACTTGTCTGTTTTGTGTGTGCGTCATTTTCGGAGTTATTTTTGTGTGTTTAATTTTGAGTTAGGTTTAATAAATTATGTTTTCTAGGGGTCGTATTGTAAGTGTTTATTTGGGAAAAACTTTTAAACCTTTGCATTTTACATCCAATCAAGTTTTTAAAAAAAACCTTTTTTAACTTGTATAATATTTAGTTTTGGTTAACTTTTTCATATTGATATTTGTGAGTCTCTAGTCTCAGAGTAAAGAGCTCCCAGGTACATTGAGGCTGTCGTGCACGTAACTGTCAGTCAAAAGTGGTGACACATCACGCACTTTTTCCCATAACTCCAAAAACACAGGCTCTCTGGTTAACACCAACATTACTTTAGTGGCGTTATGAAGGACCCCCACCTTTTTTTTTTTTTTTTTTTCAACAAAATCAATATATTTTTTTTAAATTAATAATCATACATTTAATTAATAAATAAAATACATTAAAAATCATTAAATATAAAACTGATAACATTAAAAATCATTAATAAAAACACAATACATTAAAAAAAATTCATTAATAAAAAAACAATAACATTAAAAAATTCAACAAATAAAAATAAAACATAACAACTAAAGAATTAAGGTTTCACAAATCTTCAGCAATTATCGTGTCGATGGCTCGTGAACCTCCTATCCGTTACAAGTTATTCAAAACAAAAAATTAAAAGATTAAGTCACGAAAACGCGAGACACCGGTACATTGTCCCGCTTTTTCGTGTGTGGCAATTTTCGCACGACCATCTTGTGCTAGGGGTTATACGGCTCACGACACGAAAACACCAACTCAATAATTTATAAATTGACTATGACTATAAGAATTTTTTGTTTCCCACGCATAAATCATTAAATCTACTACTATATGAAGTTAATTGCACATGGCCTTCACTTAACAGGGTTCGCATTTTTATTATTGTTGCACGTAAATACGTATACATATATAAGCTATATAATTCAAGCGTAGATACAATTTCTTTTTAATTTATAAGTGTAATAGAGCTTCTTTTTTCTTATTACCTAGGGCCACTGAATACCGCGAGACAGACCTGTCGTTTGTGTGTGACTTTTAAGCACATGTTTTTACACAAATATACTTGGATCTCTTTCAAAAACTTGCACTTCATTCCTTCCTGGTTTTCTTTTTGTTGTTTTGCTTTTTAAGTGAAATGCTATTTGTATTTTGTCTTTTGGTTACCGGTATAAATGTATAAACGAAACGATTCTTTGTCAAGTAACTTGAGCGTATTCGAGTAAAGTTTTATCGAGTACCAAGCACAAGTACGCAAAATGGTCTCGGACCAATCTTGGTATTAGAAATCTTGCCTATTTATGTGACATGTTAAATGAGATCGGTCAACTAAATATTGATGTCAATGAAGATACTTGTACTTGGAGTCTTGGTCCTAATGGTACTTTTACCGTTAAGGATGCTCGTTATAGGATTGACCAAAATATCCTTCCCACTCGTGGCTCAAGCTACTTACTTGGGATAAATCTATCCCGCCGGAAGGGTCAATGTGTTTTTATTTGGAGGCTTTCCTTGGACCGACTCGCCTCATAATTGAATCTCTTTTTCGCGTGTATGAATATTCCCGGCCATCTCTTCTCTTGTCCTTCTTGCAATGTCAATGTTTGAATCTGCTAATGCATAGTTTTCTTCGAAGCGACATTGCTTCCGTGATATGTTGAAAGTTCGTTTTTAGATGGTGTGATATTCCCTTTTTTTCAAGCTTCTTCTTTGGATACTTTCAATGATTTGGATCATCTCTTGGCATGCTTCTAAAGAGAAAAAAATACAGGTTTTTTATTTTATTACTACTTCCGTTCGTTTGGTGCTTTGGAGATTTTCCGAAATAGCGTCACTTTAACTCTTCACAAACCAGTTTTATGAAAAGTGATATATTCGATAATTTTCGTATTCTCTTCATTTTTCGTTTCGTGGCTTCACAATAGGGACCATATGAATGTTTTATCTTGGAAATGACTGTCTTATTATCCTCTTTCGAACCAAGAGTCGTAATGGCAATGGGTTAGAGCTGCTTTTTTGGTTTTTTTTTTTTTTTTTTTCTTATTTTTTTTTCCTGAAGTTTGGCGTTCAATTCGCTGGGATTGGCGTACCTGTACGCCAAGGATTTTTTCTTTTGGCATCTTCGTCGGTTTTGAGGATGTTCCCTTCTTTCATCTTCTCAAGTCGACTTGTTAGGGTTACATCAAAATCCAATCCCGAAGTGAAAACGAGTGTGGCTCGCCTTCCGGGATGGTGGGTTTTTCTTTTTGCCGAAGTGAAAACCGATCCCGTCGCCTTCGTGTCAAAAGTTTTTTCATCCCTTTTGATTCCCTTGCGGTTAAAGTCTCGGGATTTTACTATTTTTTGATGTTATGTAATTCTTTTTGTTGACTCTATTGTACTTTAAGTTTCTAGCGTCTTGCTAGACTCTTTTTTATATATATTTCATCTTTTTCGTTCAAAAAAAAAGCTTTTAAGTGATATACGTATGTTTTTTATGTATACTTTAGGGACTTGTATCTGTATACACTAAGTTTAAGTAATTATTTAGGAATGTGTCAAGTTTTTAAGCCGAGTTCAATCTTATCTTATATTTTACCTTTGTTTAATTAATGGAACAAGGTATAAAATAAATCGAATGTTTTAGTAAAAGCTTGAGCCAAACATAAACTTTTCTCGAGTCGATATAGTGCTTTGTTTATAAAAGCTTACTAAACTATTAAATCGATCTTGAGTCAAACATTATATTAACGAGTCGAGTTGAGACGTATCAAAGTTTGACTCGACTTAGCTCGGTTACATCCTATCGTGTTTCTTAAGACCATTCACAATAGTGGACATTTTAAAAGGTCTAAAAATTTATAAAATTATTAATTTATAAAGCTTTTGATTTTATTAACCTTGTTGCATTATATATAAACTTTTTCAAGTTTATAAAATATTAAACAATTACACATGCATTAAATTGTGAAAATGTTCAAACTTTTAGACCTCTTTATTCCACATTGCATTAAACATCAACTCACTATTATTAAAACTAATTATAAACTTATTTGTGTGTTTTAAATTATTATTTTAAATCACCATAGTGAATGACTAAAGTTGTGTAGGAAATTATTGATTTTCCAAAGCCTAAGTTATAGTAGTTATTTAGGAGAGTTAAGATTGCGTTGACTTATTTTGTGTTTCATTATCGAAGTTTTCAAACTACGTTAAGAGCAATCGGTACAGTAACAAGTTGTGCTCGTTACTCCGACATGGCTCCTCGTTGGTGACTCCTTACTGCACCGGGTTGTGCGTGCATTGGATGGCTCGTTGGTTAACCAACGAGTCGTTAGTTTGTATAATTTTTTTTCTTTTCTTTTTTTGACCAGTAGAGTATAACGGATACTTTTTCAACACACACAACTTTACTTCCAATTTAAATATCAAACAATGTCTAACCCAAATGATTGTTTTTTCAATTCTCTCCTCAGGATGTCTTCTCAACGTCCAAACTCGTCAACTTTTTCAAATCCCTCAACACTTAATATCGTCCTCCCGGTATCCCCCGTTTGGTACCCAATATAATAAGCTAAATATCAAACACGAATAATTTCTTCAATGAGAATACGAACAACAACTACTTCAACATCAATTTCAAAAACTTCAGCAAAACTCACCACGATATCAAGCAAATGTACAACCATCAATTCCACCACCCTCACAACAACAATTCGAACCACCACCTCAAACCAAAACTGAAACAATTAAAACCCGCAAAAAGAGCATCCTCAAACCGAAACGCCTCCGACAAAATTCTTCAGTGTTGGACGGCCGAAGTGGAGGAACTACTAGCTTTGTGTTTCATTGCGGTTTATGAGGATCCATAAATCGGAAGAGGGAGAATTTTTTGGGGCAATGTTCTTACGGAGTTCAACAATTCGTCTCCCGTCCAACGTACCAAGGATATAAATACGTTGAAGTGGTCACGTTGAATGGAAATTTGCCAAAAGTTTAATGTTATATACAAACGTTGTAAACGTTTGGGTAAAAGTGATGAAAATGAGGTTGATGTTTTGAATCAAGCAAAAAGAGCATTTAAGTAGGAGTTTAATGGAAGATCGTTTACTCATGAGGGTCCATGGGAGGTGTTGCGAAAGTGCACCAAGTGGAATGCGCCCGAACCGGTTGATTCGGCTCCCGTTGAAGGAGGACACACCGAGCTATTCGGCGAAGACCCGAGACCACGTCCCCCGGGAGCACGTGCGGCTACAAAACCAAATCCAAGAGCACGTCGGGTGTAACACCCCCAAAATCAGGTAGCAACGGAATGGTAACAATGGGGTGCTACGTCAAAGTACAACAATCAAGATATAGGAAACGACCATTGGGACGTTTAAGACAAGATTTTATTCGATGCCATAGCAAAATATCAGAGTTTGTAAATTAGGTCTCATATGTTTTAAAAGTCATAAACATTCCAAGTACATATTTAATTAAACAACAGCTTCATAATACCAAAAGATGACTTAAGTTTTTAAAGATAATAAAAGTTGCATAGACTTTAGATAAAACACAGAATCCGTCTTCATTGATATCCGCCACGGCTCCCCTCCAATCTTCATACCCTAGGACCTGAAATTACATGCTAAAAGTCAACACAAAGGTTGAGTGAAATCATAGGTTTATCGGTAAAAAGGGTGGACCACAAGATCGAAGTAATAGTAGACTCTGAAACACATTCAGTAGTCCAAAACGTTTATTATTGCACTAAGCTCATGACCCCGAAGCCTTAACTAGATTTGTGCCCCAATCAGAATATAGGATGCTTGCCAACAACCTAACACCTCTCAATGTTAAATGCACCTTGATCAAACTAGTGACCCAAGGAAAGGTGGGGATTGTCAGTCCCGATAGATCTATCCACAACACTCGCGCTTACTACAATAGCAATTAACGGTTCATGATAAATAGGGACTTCACGGCAATAAGGTAACTTAGCAATAATATTCAGGCAGTAATCTGGATAGCATACACTTTGTAAACACTTTGAAAACACTTAGAAAAACACTTGTGTCCAATAGTAAAACAAGCAATGTAATTCACCCCGTAGATTTTGTAAAACAATCACGTAGTAAAAAGGGGGCTATGAACTCACCTCGAGTGAATGGTAATCAACAAGTATTCACAATAGAAAATGCGTCACGATTACGATCGAATGCAACCTAATCCAATATATGTCGTATAAGTACTAAACACTTTGATTATTTATAGGTCGTATAGCTCATCATACTATCGTTCGGGCTATCATAATTAAGAGGTCATGTAGTGACGTATGAGGAGCTAGGACACTTTAAATCGTAAATCCAACAACTCGTCGATACGCCACCCCGAAGATGCCTCATTATGAAACTCCCTAGTAATATAGTACTTTGATTAACTAATACCACATATAATTCTATATAGCTACATCACCATCTAATCGTTTTAGTGAAATCATATTTATAAAGTAAAAACGTTTATAAGTATACTTTAGTAAAACTGGCGTAACTTTCTCGTTTTAAGTCCGTTTCTTTCGTTTCTTATGTCCACGCCTTCGTATTAAGACGAGTTATCAAAATATAACATTTTCAAAATCTGAGTTTTCTGATGAATAGTGATTTTTACTGTTCATAACAGTTATATATTTATTTTTATAGATTTAGTTATCGTAAATCTCGTAAATGTCATAACTTATTCGTTTTAACTCCGTTTTTAGCGATTCTTTCGAGCATGTCTTCGTATTTAAAAGTTTTATCGATTTATTGATGTTTTAAAAGTATAAGTTTCTGTGGTGAGAGTAACTTTATATAAATAGTTTATAAAGTATATATTTAACGTAACTTGAAATCGTCGTATCTTTTTCGTTATAAAATCGTTTTCGAGTTCTTTACATGCCCACGATCCTTGTGACATGTAGTATTTTTATAAAACATAAATTCAATGCTTAAAATTTTGGACCAAAACAGCCCCTATATATCTTTTTGAGTTTATTTATATAACTTTGTTTTTTATATATTTTTTAACTACTTAATTACCACAAGTCCTTTATAACCTCTCATATACTATGTCTTATATATATAAAGGTTATTGTCCATATTATGAGACGTACTATTTTTATAAAACATAAAATCCATGCTTTGGATTTCGAACCAAAACAGCCCCTTAATAATAATTAGGTTTTCATATATATAAACTTGTTTTATATACTTTTTCAACTTAATAAAATACCACAAGTTTTCCACAAGCCATTATACCATAATATATTTAACCACATAACACATGAATAAGTGTACAAAATTATAATCACAAGCAAAAATATGTTTTACATGTTTAAAAGCATCCTAATGGTGATTTCACTACATAGAACTTATATACACATAAAATAATAAATGTAAAGACATAAAGGGTTTTAAGTAACCTTATGGTGATGTAATATGATAGCCAATACAATCTAAACCCTGATTATAAACCCAAGCTTGCAAGATCTTGAAACCCTAAACCCTAATCTTCCATTTTTCTTGCTTAACACTTGTAAAGACTTAACCAAGCCTTCAAATCTTCTTAGGACATCTTAGATATGTTGTAGGAATGTATGTAAATGTGTTAAATAAAATTTGGTATGGATTTGGTGTTGGTCTTGTGGTTGTCGTGAGCTAGAGAGGAGGGGGAAGAGAGATTTTGTGTGTTTTACACCTTGAAAGTGAGAAGTGTGTGTATTTCGCTAGTAAAGGCCGTATATACTCTAATTATTAGTCAAAGAATACATGTATAAGTCATGAGACAAGATGAGTAAAACATGGAAGTCTTTGGTCAAAAGGATGGGAGGTATGGCTAGGTTTAACGGCAAGTGATGTACAAAAGATCAAGTTGAGATTTTTGTGATATTTTTTGATGTGTAAACACCAAATCCGGTTTATGCATGTATATATGTAAGATATTTTGTTATTTTTAGGTATTGGGTATAAATGTGGGTATTTGTTGAAGCGTAGAAAAGTTTTGGTGCTTCCGGGTATGCCTAAATGTATTTAATTGCGAAACGTAAACGTTTTACCCAACCAATAAAAATAAAATATAAAAAGTTGATTATTACTTTCGTAAAAATAATATATTGCTTGCTTGACAAAAACTTTAATTCGTTTGGTGTCCGTTTACGTTAATTGTTGATTTTTAGTTTACGCGATTTTACTATATAATAAGAATTAAAAGTAAACGCGTACGAAAAAAAATAATTAGTAAAATAGATGACGTCGTAAATGACCTGAAAATACGGAATGTTACAGTCTCCTCCGGTTAGAAGAGCCTTGTCCTCAAGGCTCAAGTTGCGGCACTTGAGGAAAGTACGGGTTCGGAGAAAAGATGCGGATATTTCATCCGGAATTGGTCTTCATGTTCCCAGGTATACTCAGCTCCTTACCGAGAGTTCCAACGAATTTTGACTAATGGAATTCTTCTTCGCTTTAGCTTTTTTACATCTCATTCCACGATCTCAATAGGTTCTTCAACAAAACGTAGATTTTCATCAATCTCGATCTCATCCAAAGGCACCTGAACATCTGGCTCAGCCAAGCATTTCTTGAGGTTCGACACATGAAACATGTCGTGGACACAGCTTAGCTCCTGGGGTAACTTCAGCCGATAAGCCACCGGTCTAACACGCTTTACTATTTCAAATGGTCCCACATATCGTGGTGCTAGCTTTCCTTTCTTACCAAATCGTACCACTTCCTTCCATGGAGATACCTTAAGTAACACTCGGTCTCCAACTTGGAATTTAATAGGTTTACGCCTCTTATCAGCATAGCTTTTCTGGCAACTCCTAGCCGTCTTCAATCTTTCCTTAATTTGAACAATCTTTTCAGTCGTTTCTTGCATAATTTCTGGTCTAATAAGCTGACTTTCTCCAACTTCAGTCCATATCACAAGGGATCTACATTTCCGCCCGTACAGAGCCTCGAATGGTGCACACTTAATGCTCGTGTGGTAACTGTTATTATAAGAAAACTCAATCAATGGAAGATGAGTATCCCAACTGCCACCAAAATCCATTACACAAGGTTGAAGCATATCCTCCAGCGTCTAAATAGTACGCTCACTCTGACCGTCGGTCTGAGGGTGGTAAGCCGTACTCATGTCTAGTCTCGTACCTAACACATCCTGAAAAGATTGCCAAAAGTGTGATGTGAATCGACCATCACGGGCCTGTATGATTGGACATCGGCAACATGTCTTGCTACAATCTCATTGGATATAAATCTCTTGCTAATTTCACCGTCTTGGTAGTATTCTCAGATAGGTAAGAAGTGAGTCGTCTTGTTACTAGTCATTCTATCCACAACGACCTAATTCGTTATCTTGCCCACTGCTAATGTTTAGAAAACTTTGTGACATAGTCCATGTTTATCTTTTCCAATTTCCACTCAGGTATTTCTGGTTAGTTGAAGAAATATTGAGGGTTTCTGTTGTTCGGCTTTTTTCTTAGTGGCAGTAAGTCACTCTGCCTAACTTATAGCAATCTATATCTTCATACCAGGCCACCAATATAAGTCTCTCAGATCATTGTACATCTTATCCGCACCCGGATGTAACTGAATATCTAGAAGTATGGGCTTTATCACTGATCAATTTCCCTTTACACCACATAATGATGGAATCCAGTTACGATCTAAGAAGTAAATTTCAACCATATATCATTGGCTCAATAGTGTCGTTCTAATCCCCTTAGCAATTCAGTTGGGGCTTTGTGATGCATGGGATAAGTGCTTCGCTATGTGCTTCCAAAATCTTAGTCTTAAGTCCAGAATGAATAGTAATACTCATATGACGTACTCGTCTTGGCTTGAGTCTTTCTTTACTGCTCAAGGCAGCGGCCACCAAGTTGCTTTGCCGAGGTGGTTTTTGATCTACAACTCTGCTAGTCACTGAGTGCTCAATCTTTTTTTTTACCGCCTTTTTGGCGCAATATTTTAAATCCTTTGGTCAAATATGTACTGGAGATTGGTGGTCTGTGATAGTTAACACTTTTGGTCCCATTAATGATAATGTCTCCAGATTTTAAGACGCGAACACCACCGCACCCAATTTCCATGGTCTGTGTGGTGGTATAATTATTCTCATGCTCTTCAATGACTTGACGCATATTGACTATCACCTTGCCCCTGACTGCACTCACGCACCAAAACCTTGTTTTGATGCATCACAATAGACCAAAAGGTCATCGTGGCGCCATCGGGGAGTGCTAACACAGAGCCATTGCTTAGTTTCTCCTTCAGAATTTGGAAAGCTTCATCTATCTTCTCGCCCCACACATACGTCTTAATTTCTTTTGAAGTAACAGGGTGAGGGGCTTTGCGAACTTGGAGAAATTCTCTATAAACCGTCGGTTAGTAACCCGCCCAAACCTAGAATGAACGGGGGATTTTTTTTAGTTGACGATTCAGGAGTCTTCCAGTTCTTGACCGACTCAACCTTGCTAGGATCCACGTGGATACCGTCACGGTTGACCACATGTCCTAGGAACTGGACTTCTTGTAACCAAAATTCTCACTTTGAAAATTTGGCATACAACTTCTTCTTCTTGAGTAAGTCTAAATTTGTTTCAGTTGGTTCATGCTCTGCTTCTGACTTTAAAGTAGATTAAGATGATCGTCAATGAACACAATTACATATTTTTTCCAAATACGGGCTTGCCAGACGCGGTTCATTAAGTCTATAACTTATTGCTGGCGCGTTTTGTCAGTCAATTGGCATGACTCGTGAACTCAAAGTGCCATATCGGGTTCTAAACACGAGGTTTACGGTATATCCTTCCTCACGGACTCTCAAATAAATGATATCCTGAGCGAGATCTATCTTGAATAACAACTCGCACCTTGTAAGTTGGTCAAACAAGTCTTCCAAAATTCTGGGTGAGAGGGTAAGGTTCTTTATAGTCAAATTGTTTTGTTCCATGTAGTCAAATACACATTATCATCGATCTGTCTTTCTTCTTGATTAAAGAGCACTGGTGGTGCCTCCCCATGGTGAGTGACTTGTCGAATAAAACCCTTCTCTTGAAGGTCTTTAAGCTGGTTTGACAATTCTAAACATTTTGAAGGGGGCTAAACGGTAGGAGATCCTAACAAATAGGCGATGCGCCTGGATATCAGATCAATGCGGAAATTCTATCTCTATACAAGAGGTAAACCTAACAGTATCGCCTGGAAATACCTCAGGGACGGTTCTGGACAAACACACCGGTATGTCATCAAACTTTTTCTCAATCAGCCTTGATACATGCAAGTGAACCAAGATCCTTTCGGCCTCTCGCCTTGAACTTCAAGAATCTCGCCATTCAGAAGAGGAATACGGATAATCTTTTCATAACAATCGATGAGTCGAGGCTCGGTGGTATGCCAACAAATCCATTCCAATGATAACATCATAACTTCCTAGCGGGTTTGGCAACAAGTTTTTTGCAACACGTAATTTAACAAGGACTAAGGGTGCAAACTACGTGAATAATGGTATTGGTGCTAACGACTTTTCCGTTTCAGCTAACTATACTTTGTCAGTAGTGTTAGAGTTGGAGTGGCAGGGGCAAATAATAATAAAATGGTGTATACGCAGAAGAACAAAACTCTGTCTCAGCACCCCAAATCAAACGAGTTCTACAAGTGTAGTTGATCATTAAGAAGAAACACGTTACCCTCCGTGAACCACTTCGGATTCTGCTGTAGATTTTCAACCACCACATAGCTCTCCAACGTGTGCTCATCATTATGATGGATTCCCTGCTTTCTGACACTTTTCCTTGAAATGTCACTTTCTCACCACAACGAAAACATGTTTTCCATTCTGCAGGAAGTCATTGCTGCACCCCAGAAAGCTAACTCTACAATCTTCTCCAGGTGGATCCATTTTTTGACATATCTGGCACTTTCGAGGACATCGTCAATGATGGTGTTAAGTTGCACCGATTAATTTTGGGGTAGTTTTCCAAGCATTAGATTTTCCTTCTGCTGGGGCTGCAGCATTGCCATCGAACAACTTCTTTGTCTATGTTTTGTTTGATGGTGATGGATTGGTGTTATCGGTTGCGGTATTGTTGTTGTTGTGGTTATTGTTGTAGTTGAATGGGTATTTTTCGTTGTTGTTGTTTCTCTGGTTGTCTTCCCATTTCCTTTTATTGCTTTCCCCAATTCTTGCAGCCCTACCCTGAACTGATTGCTCGACCAGTTCACGGGCCATGTTGATTGCATCATGCAGAGTTGCAGGCTTTGAAGAAGTGATATTTCCTTTGATTCTTTCAGGAAACCCACGAACATACCTTTCAATCTTCTTCTTTTCAGTAGGCACCAATTCATGACACATCAAGGCCAGTTCGTGGAAACGATTGTTGTAAGCTTCAATATCATCTCCTTTCAGAGTCAGAGTCCAAAGCTCTTGTTCCATCCTTTGGATTTCAGTTGCTGGACAGTATTCAGTGGTCATCATAGCTTTCACGTTGCTCCAGGGGATCTGATTAGCATTAGCAAGTCCCAAAGTCTGAACATTTCCGTTCCACCAGGTTAGAGCACGACCCTCAAACGTGCACATAGCAAACTTCACTTTGTCATCTTCAGCACATTTGCAAATTTCAAACACTTGCTCCATCTTTTCGAACCAACGTTTCAGTCCGACTACACCTTCAGTCCCCTTGAAAGAGTGAGGCTTTCCATTCATAATGTTCTTTTACGAACATACATGCATCTCTGGTACAACAGTTCTCCAGTATTTGTTGTCCGGATCCACTAGTTATTGTTTGAGTCAGCTCTACTCTTTTCATATTTTTCAATAGCTTTGGCCCCCTCACGCTTTTCCACTATCTTCTAGCATATTTATTCTTAACTCTCCTGCGGCAGGCATGATTCTGGCAACATAAGTACACAATTCGTTATGAATTTGTAAAAGGTATGAAAGAGTCATGGCACATGGTAAATAACTGAGAATGATCTAATAATATCATAATTAATCAGGATAGTCGATATTTTATATAATTGATTCATAAGAAAATAGAATTGATATGTCAAATGATAGACATAAGAGATCGAATTTAAACCCAGGTATTATATAATAATGGATTACTATACTAATGCAATAAATGACAATCGAAAAAGTAAGTAAGGAATCAGGAAATACGACGCTGTGGTTTTCGCGATAGCGAATTAAGGATTTGTATGTAAATGAAAGGAAAGAAAATCTTTAAAACTTGTGGTTTTTGACTAGGGTTTTGAAATGGACCCAGTTCCCTATACTTGCTCTGGTACCATTCTGTAAACACCCCCCAATAATCAAGGTTGAAGCGGAAAATTGGTAACATTGGGGTATGCTTGCGTTAAAGTACAAAAATCAAGATATAGGAAACGACCTTAAATGAACGTTTTAAGATAAGATTTCATTCGATGCCATAGCAAAATGATCAGAGTTATACATGAGGTCTCCATAAGTTTTAAAAGTCATATAAAATTCTTAATTAAAACAAAAGCATTCATAATACCCAAAATTATGATTAAGTTTTTAAAGATAATAAAAGTTGCATTGAATATAGATAAACACAGAATCCGTCTTCATTGATATCCACCACGGCTCCCCTCCAATCTTCATACCCTAGGACCTGAAATTACATGCTAAAAGTCAACACAAAGGTTGAGTGAAATCATAGGTTTATCGGTAAAAAGGGTGGACCACAAGATCAAATTAACTCAGTAGACCTGAAACTCATTCAGGTAGTCCAAATGCATTTCTTTTGCACTAAGTCTATCGACCGAATCCTTAATAGATTTGTGCCCCAATAAGAATATTGGATGCTTAGCCTACAATCCTAACACCTATTCAATGTTTAAATGCACTACAGATCAAACTAGTGAACTACCAGTAAGGTGGGGATTGTCAGTCCCGATAGATCTATCCACAACACTCGCGCTTACTACAATAGCAATTAACGGTTCATGATAAATAGGGACTTCACGGCAATAAGGTAACTTAGCAATAATATTTAGGCAGTAAATCTTAGAATCGAATTTACACTTTGTAAAACACTTTGAAAACACTTGGAAAGGAAAAAACACTTGTGTTTAAAAGTAAAACAAGCAATGTAAGTCACCTGTAGATTAAATTTTGTGTAAAACATCACAGTTAGTAAAAAGGGGGCTATGAACTCACCTCGAGTGAATGGTAATCAACAAGTATTCACAATAGAAAAATGCGTCACGAAGGAATCCAAAGGCAACCTAATCCAATATAGGTCGTATAAGTACTAAACACTTTGATTATTTATAGGTCGTATAGCTCATCATACTATCGTTCGGGCTATCATAATTAAGAGGTCATGTAGTGACGTATGAGGAGCTAGGACCACATTAATCGTAAATCCAAACACTCGTCGTTACGACACCACCGGAAGAGGCCTCATTATAGACTCAATAAGTATATAACATTTGCCTTAATTACCAACATATAGGTCTATATAGTTCAATCACCATCTAATTGTTTTGGTAAAATTGTGTTTAATAAGTAAAAACGTTTATAATTACCGTTTTAGTAAAACTGGCGTAACTTTCGCGTTTTAAGTCCGATTTTGACGTTTCTTATGCCCACGCTTTCGTATTAAGACGAGTTATCATAATTTGACATTTTCAAAATTTGGACCTACTGGTGAACAGTAACTTTTACTGTTCACACCAGTTTATAAATTTATTTTTATAGTTTTTGTTATCGTAAACTCGTAAACGTCATATTTTATTCGTTATAACTCCATTTTTAGCGATTATTTCGAGTACGTTCTAGTAATTGAAAGTTCTACTTATTTATGAGGTTTAAAAAAAATAATTATTTCTGTCATGAACAGTAACTTTTATAAAATTGTTTATAAAAGTATTAATTGTCGTAAACTCGCGAAATTCATAACTCGTTTGTTATTAATTAAAAAATTACGATTCCTATAATTTTGGAATCCTAAAAATATGTATAATTTGTTAAAAATACCAAACTTGCTGTTTGAATAATTTTTATAAAAAGTTTTTATAAAAATTCTTTTACGACTTCGTTTATTAACGTATAACTTGCTTTTACCGTAACTTTTTCGTTATTTATCCGTTTTTCAAGTTTCTTATCTTTTTGGAATCGTCCTGAGATGTATTATTTTTATAAATTATAATCTAGCTGTTACAAAATACTAACCAAAACAGCCCATATATATTTTTTGAGGTTTATTTATATAACTTTGTTTTTATATACTTTTTAACTACAAGTTTATACTTGATCTTTTTATACTTTAACAAACATGTTACTATACTTATAATTCCTTTATTCCATGATATTATCAACTACACAACGTATGTAAAAGTGTTCAAAATCATAACCACAAGTAGAAATATGTTTTACATGTTTAAAAGTATCCTAATGGTGATATTGCTAAATAGAACACATAAACAATCATAATTGTAAATTCATAAAGGGTTTTAGATAACCTTATATTGATGTATGAAG
>BQNB010018293.1:0-68531 GCA_026074375.1 Tanacetum coccineum
CCAACACACCAAGGCTTGAATAACTCTACCCGAATCATCAATTACTACACCACCCTCTTCTTATAGCAAATTCTATGGATGAAAACAAGTTTTGGAGTAAAATATTTAAGAGAGAATGGTGAGGGAGAGGGGAGAGATCCGGCCATATATATGGAAAGGAGAGGGGGACAAAAAATTTCTATTCTTTTAGAAGATTACACAATATTTGCTCTAATCCTTTTACACTTAATACTTAAAATAGGTTTTGTAAAAAAATAAAGATATCATACAAATAAAAAGAGGGGGTGCCCATACATACTTAAAATAAAAAATTATATATATATATATATATATATATACTTAAAATACCTTATGTTATGTATTTCTAATACACAAATAATTATAACCTAAGGTTTTTAATGTTAAAGACTTATTATTCAAACTTAGGTTATATTCAAAATGGTGAAATAAAAATATAAACCAAATTTTTTGGTTTTACAACTCTTCCTCTCTAAAAGAAAATTTCGACCGTGAAATTGAAATTGAAATCGAAATTGAAATAGGTAGATGAATTCAGGGTTATCCAGATCACCAAAGATGACACGATTGGTATGACAAAGGATAGTGGCGTGATGTTTAGTCTACCAACCCATGCCCAGGATTTAATATCAAAATCATTCATATCCAGAGGAAACAAATTAGTAGAACGAATCTTATCATCAAATCGAAGCGGACAATTCTAATATTTGTGGTCAATGATCACCAGACTTCTCATAGGCGTAGATATCGATAGGGTATAATTAAGTAGCGTAGGGGAGATGCTAATGTGTTTAGCAAATAAAACAGAAACCACATAATATGTTGCACCCGTATCAAATAAGACAAAACAGCATGACCATTCAAGAAGAGAGTTCCCAAAACGATACCTGAAGAGTTAGCTGCCTGATCCTTGGTCGAAGAAAATACTCGCCCCTTAGCAGCAGGTTGATTGTCGTTCCCATTTCCCCTACCACCATTTCCACCATTTTTAGGGCAATCCCTGGCCATATGTCCGGTCAAACCACAAGTGAAACAAGCTCCAGTAACCCTATGGCATGCCTTGCCCAGATGAAGTTTCCCACATATGTCACATGGAGGAGATGAGGCATATTCCGGGTATCCTTTCTGACCTGAAGACCCAGAAGAACGGTTGTACTGCCGACCTCAGTTCAGCCATGACTTCTAATTACTGTTGCCACCCTGCATGTCATAACTGCAACTGTCGTAACCCTTCTAATCATAACCCCTCTGATTGCTATCTTGAGCTGTCGGTCAAATACGGTCCCCATCACGGTTTCTCTTGTTATTCTGACTTGACCTCTCATAGAGAATCTCCATGTTCCTAGCAGCATTGGCCACTTGAGCCACATCAGTAAAATCTGTGTTCACTATCCCATCTAGAATCCAATCATAAAGTTCCCACTTGAAATGCTTGGCCTGTTCCTCCGGAGGACCTGCCTTCTTACCCACGAAACCTGCCACCCTAAGAAACCTCTTCATAAACTCACCACTGGTCTCTCCATCTCTCTAACGAATCGTGTGGTACTCTCTCTCATACTTTTATTGCTAAGACCTGGGAAAGTACTACAAAAAGAAGATGTCACGGAAATCCTTCCATGACAAGGTAGCTACGTATGTCTCACCTCCTTTGACTTGTTTAAAAGCCTTCCACCAATTGACAGAATCTCCTTCCAACTTGTAACTTGCCAATCTAGCCTTGAATTCATCAGCACATCCCAAAACCTCGAATATCTTCTCAATGTGAGTAGTCCAGTTTTTAGCATCAACTGGAGTGGTTGCGGAGCTAAATGATTGAGGCTTTCTTTCCCAACCCTTTCTAACCAGGTGTGGATGATGGGAAGTTGGTCACCACTTCCCCTAACGCCATTCTGACGGATCTCATTGGTGAGCCGAGTAGTGAGACTAGGTAGCAATGCATCAACTGCTCGCTGCACCGCCGCCTCAAAAGCAGGACCTAAAAATTCAGGGGTAGATCCACGTGTGCCGACCATCTTAGTAATCAACAAATGAAACAGTGAAGAAAATTTAGAGTTAAGATCAAAATACGAAAGGAAGCGGTCGTATCAAAAGGAAACCTAATGTCTACCCAATCCTCACAGGTCATAACCTAAGTTCTACAAGGCGTAACCTGGCTCTGATACCATAATTTTAACATCCCGCTCTGATAAAGAGACCAAGAGTCACATTATGGTGTCATTTCAGAACATATAGACGCAAGCGGAAGACTTTATTAAATAAAAATACTAAGTCATGTAACAAAATAACTTCCAAAAGTATTAAATTCCAACAAAGTCTAAATGAAAAGAGACCTTCAAACGAAATAAGTATTGAACATAAATCCAAAGGAAATCTATCAAGGGTCGGTCCTCTAAAAGCTTCCTACTCTCAACACTCAAATCCCAGTTTCCCGCTTATTACCTGCCGCAGGAAAAGAAAACGCGGCTGAGCTAACGCTCAGTGAACAGATATAATAGTAAAAAGGTAATAATAGTAAAAAGGTAATAAGACAAAAGAATGAATGAAACGAATCACGAGAACCTGCTAAACAAATATCATACGAAATACGAATCAAATGAATAAGAATCAACAACAACAAAGGAATGCCCACGAGCTCAGATAAATGCCTAAACATGATACATGAATATACCCTAAACAGATATAATTATATAGCCACATAATAAGTTGTACACAGGATTTGCAACTCCTGATGTACCAAATATGATATGGGGTGTATAGCACACACACAACCATTCACCTGAACTGAACAGAACAAAGTACCTAGGATGCATTCATACGCTCCCTGCAAAACAAAGTCATATCTATATACACAAGTACAATGACGAGTATACATACATATGTAAGCTAATAATAATCAAAGGCCATCATTTAAAATGGAACGCCGTGGACCAATCACACCGCCATAAATAGTGTTATGCCATTGGTGAATCAATGACATGGTCATGGTACCTCCATGACTAGTTCAAATAGCTCGGGCAAAGATTTTCTCAAACTGAACAAGTTACCAATAATTCAATCAAGATAACGGATCTAATATCATCTTCAAACAAAGATCAAAGGAATCATGAATGCGAATATCAAATCAAACAGAATATCAACGAATATCAATGAGTCATGAGTACGGATAGCAAATCAGACGGAATATCAAACAAATCAAAGTAGTTAAAACAAATGAGAATCAAGTCATGAGGTGTCATTACTAAAAGGACGGAATATATGTACGAATTACATAACGAACGAAGCAACGCATAGATCATAATAATAGTAAAGAGAAGTAGGTATTAAGAATATCTGTACCTTAAACAAATCAACATTTTACTTGACAAATGAAATCGACTTATTCCAGCTTGGTATCTACATAAATTTAGATACCAAATATTAATTAGCGATAGGCCGACTACCACCTTATTTTATAATTCGATTCATAACGATTTATTATATACTTATTATTACTTATTATATATTTAGAAAATTTTAACTTCATTCATTCTATTACAACACATGTCTATTATATGACTTATTACTTCAAGATTATATATGCGAACTAGGCATGATGTTTTAGAAAGCAAGAAGTACTTGTTTCTTTAAAATAAAACAAAGGCCAAAAGGAACAGTATATGATACATGTAGCAAAACAGATGTGTAACCCATTTCCTTTTTAAAATATTAATATTCAAGTTAAAAGAATGACAAACACTTACTTTGATTTAGGAATAACTTTGACTGTTGATATTATAATTCATACATAAGGTGAACATGTTAGACATTCACGCATGCATGGTTTCCCTTGATGGCTTGATTAGCTTATAAATGTGGGAACCTATTTGATTATGATGATCACAAAATATTTATTTTAGACATATATGATTTATGTACAAAAGGGCTGTTAAGACACATTACAAAAATTATTCTAGCAAATTATATCTTCATATGACATATCATAATGTATTGTTTTCTAAGATCAATTCAGTTTATATATTGAATGTTACATGGTTATTAACAGAAGCTTTAACTAGGATCACTAGGATTCTATTATAGTATATATAATGTTAGCACTTGACAAGAATCACTTAACTCTTGCTTAAAGATGGACCAAGAATGTACCTTTATGCTAAAAAAACCGATCGAACCCGGAAACACAGACACGTAAACATACGCTAGAACACAACTAAACCCGACACCAAAACGTACATGATCACTAAACATACCAATCGCGACCAAAACCTCAATGAACACGAGCGATATAACCAACCCGAGCAGACCCGAACTCGGACAACTCCGACGTGGCTCTAGGTTGTATTTTGTGGCGTCACTTTTCTTTGTTTTGCTTTTGATAGAGAATACATGTAAAGTAATATCTACCTATTATATAAAGGAAGAGCTCTTGCTTTCAAATCGTGCCACCTAAGCACATAAAATAATGCCACGTATTGATTTTTATTGTACCAAAGTAAACAAATAAGTCAAGCCCTCATTTTATAATCACACACTCTCTTTTTCTTATATTCTCTCTACTTTTTACTTCCACTGCTCCTTTTTCTTCCTCAACATACTTTTTAGTCTCCCTTTTCTTCTTCATTACGGGAATGTATATATAGGGTAAGCATATGTCAGTTTTTGCTTTTATATTTTTTGTTCACATCTTTGGTTTGTGTAGTGTATGAGGTTGAAAGTTTTTCAGTGTCCTATTTTTTGATGGTTTTATGATTTGATCTTGATTATTAACCTACACTTTGACATGTTTATGTTTTTGCAGAAATTCATGGCGGTGTGCTTTACAGAAAGATGTAGATCGTCGACGAAGTTAACTACATGTATATTTTCGTGTTTGATATAAGTTTATTTTATTTTCATTTGTGTGTTTGGGATTATGTTATAATGGGTTTTTTTATGTTTGATTTTGTTAGTTTATGGTTCTTATATTTTTTTTATTTGCTTTCATCCAGGGTTTAATTATATATGTGTTTTTGTAGTTGTTTTTTTAAGGCTTTTGTAGTTCTTGATGATATAAAAGCTTGAAGATATGCAAATAATCATATGAAGAAGGCTCTAAACTTCAAAAGGATGGAGATTATGAGAAGACTACTCTATTCAAGTTTTTGTTTACATGAATAAAGGTAATTATATTTTTGTTGTTTATTTATTTGTAGTCTGGCCGTTTGTTATGATGTATAAGGAAATCCTACTCATATTCATGTGTGCAAAAGTTTTAGTAGCTCTTTTGGTATGCTTGATTTTCCGTATTTTGAAAAGTTAACTTCTCAAACTTAGTTCAAACTTTTTAAGTTGGTAGGTATTTTTTTTTACATTTTAGAAGGGAAAAAAAATATGTCTTGCACTTAATTTGAGATGAAATGGTGTGTACACATAATTATTTGGTTTAGACACAGTTTACTATTTTTTTTTGTGATATATTTATGATAAATTTACACTACTACTACCAAATGTTTAATAAAGTTGCTACCAGTATTATACGATGATATTGAGTGCATAAATCATATGATCATATAATACAATACAATCTGACGCCACACTAGAATTTTTAACATTTACATATATTTGTTTTGTTTACATAAATGTTTAATAATGGTGCTACCAAAATTATTTTCTTTTTGAAAAGAAACTAGGATGGCCTGCCTAATGTACTTTCTTTTTCTCTACTTTTCGAGGAGTTATGGAAAGTAGATTTATTTGCAAATTTATGGATTTTACACAAATATTTGATTATACAATCTACTATGTAATGAAATGAAATGGAGAATATCTAATATTTTATTTAGATTACTTATAACTACTTTATTGATATTTTTTGGGGAAGAGAATATATAATTATATGTTGACCAATACCGTAAAAGATATGAGACGTACTGTTTAAAAAGGTGGTATAGTAGTATCAAAGAGGTGAAGGTTGCGTACCGATCAAATATTGTACTGTTTGTTTTATGGTTTGTAAGATTTTGTTGGATTCTACAATTTATTTCAAATATTCTCTACAGCGAATGATGTGGGAGGAAGGCTCAAGAAGCATGGGATGTGTGCCAAACAATGTATCTTTCAGTAGGTTTGAATCTAAAAATGTCCATATATGTCATAGGCTAATATATATAATTTCATAATGTATATGATATTTATTATAGCCATTTATTTTATTCAGCTAACCGTACAACTGAGTAGAAAATATGACATGATAATACGATGGAGTATGGATTTGGTTTTTGCGGTCAAACAAGGAGCAACAGTTTTGACCTTTTTTTTTAAGTTACTCCGTATTAGGCGTGATATATATAATTGATTAGTTGTTTGGTGATGATGTAATCCATGATTTTGCAATGCGGTGGTGCTTCAGACTTCAGAGGCTTGAATATTTGCATTGGCTTAAAGTTAAACATGACAACAACATGTAAATCAAATGAGAAGAAACTTAACACGAGAGAGAGAAAAAAACCACAATCATACACTCCAAATGCTTTTACCAAAATACATGCATTTTTTTTTAATTCTCCCACATTTTTTAAATGCGTGGCTTAAAATCTTTTTTATTTTTCTTCTTTCCATTTTAGAAAATGATGCATTCTTAAGTGTATGTGACATTATTAAATGTCGTCTATTTTACCATAAATATCCAAAGATGTATATACTAAGAAGATTTGGTAATAAAAGGAGAACGCCATAATATGTATATTTTACCATAAAGATGTATATTTCATTAACTATACGAAAATTTTACAATTCTGTTGGAGCTTATTTTTATGCCTTGTGAGATGTTAACATCTAATCTAGACACCCAACATTACAATTTTACATTTTACCGTGTTATATGATCGTCATGGTTGTTTTAACGTCATTGATTATTTTACAATCCTGGGCCGCGCTAGTATTTCTTATTTTAGGGAGTCAATATTCAATATATGCTTGTATTTCAAAACGTGGACAACACTACGCTTGTTTATATATATTATATTATTCTCATCCTATGCTTATTATTTAAATTAACAAACTTGCTTCCAAATATTCTTTCTCGAGAACTATATTTTTTGTTCTTTTCCTCTCAAATTCTTTATTATCATTTTATAATTTATTTATTGTTTAGTTACAAAAATAGGCATTGCATCATTTCTCTGATTATTTATACCTCCGTTTTTACGTTTTGAACCGTTTTCCGTTTTCATCCGTTTTTAAGCATTTTTATCTTTTTTCATCCGTTTTTATTCATTTTGTTCGTTTTCATCCGTTTTTGTATGTTTTCGTTCGTTTTCGTACGTTTTTTTGTGTTTTCAACGGTTTTCATCTGTTTTATGTATTTTTTGTAAGTATTAATACGTTTTTTGTACGTTTTAATACGTTTTTAATGTATTTTTACGTTTTTGTTTGTGTTTTAACGGATAAAACGTATAAAAACGGAATTTAAGAATGAAATGGGGGGGGGGGGTGTGGATGGGGGAAAATTTTAAATCGGATGAAATAAGTTTATTATAAATGGACAAAATTATGAAACGTATTTATTTTAAATTATAAGAATGATTAAAAACAAATGGAAAAACGGATTAAGAACGTATAAGAATGTAATAAAAAATATAAATTAAAAATGGATAAGAGCGTATGTCAACGTATATAATTTTAAAAAAAAAAAAAAAAAAAAAAAAAAATTAAAAAAAAAAAAAAAAAAAAAAAAAAAAAAAAATAAAATAAAAAAAATAAAAATAAAAAAAAAAAAAAAAAAAAAAAAAACAAAAAAAAAAAAAAAAAAAAAAAAAAATAAAAAAAAAAAAAAAAAAAAAAAAAAAAAAAGCAAAAAAAAAAAAAAAATAATAAAAAAAAAAATAAAAAAAAAATAAAAAAAAAAAAAAAAAAAAAGTAAAAAAAAAAAAATAAAAAAAAAAAAAAAAAAAAAAAAAAAAAAAAAAAAAAAAAAAAAAAAAAAAAAAAAAAAAAAAAAACAAAAAAAAAAAAAAAAAAAAAAAAAAAAAAAAAAAAAAAAAAAAAAATAAAAAAATAAAAAAAAAAAAAAAAAAAAAAAAGAAAAAATAAAAAATAAAACAGATTAAATACATACACAAAATGATAAAAAGGTGAAAATTTATAAAAAGTATGTAATATATAAAAAAGAAACAAATGAAAACGCATGGGGTGAAAAATGAATATAAAAAAAGGATGATAACGGTTAAAACCATAAAAAACGTACAAAAGATCTAATATCTTAAATATTGGACTATAAAAGAAAATGTTGAAAATAGCTTTTTTTAAATTTTTTATTCATTTTTTTTAAAAGAAAAATTATACTCTATTTTTAAAAGGTGTTTCAAAATTTTCAACTCATTTGTAAAAAAATAGTAACATATTTCTTTATTTGGAATTTAAAAACGGTTAAACATGGAAATCATTTTCAACCAACTAAACTGCCGCGTATATTTTATTTTAACTGTTCATAAATTTTATTTCTTGGTTGTAAACAAAGATAGATTGTAGAAACATGATTGTAAAAACAAGTAGAGATGGGAACACAATTTTAAAACACAACACAAGTTTTTACCGCTTTTTTAAAATTAAAAATCATGCATATTATGGGAAAAAATTGGATAGTATAAAAGACGGATCTTTATTTTTGGAACGGATTAAGTACGGTGCGAAAATTATATTTTGATGCTCTAAACTTTTTTATACAAGTATTCTTGAACGTACTTAGGTTAATTGTAATCATTTGTCCTCCATTTTCTTTTGGTTCTTAGTATTGTTCCTTGATTTATATCACCACTCACCCCACCAACACACCATCCCCCATCCCCCCCCCCACCTCCGCACTTGCCTCCCCCCCCCCACCACCCACCCCCCCCCCCCCCCCCCCCCCCCCCCCCACACGGGATTATGTATGTAAAATATAAAAACAAATGAAAACGGATGAAAATGTATAAAAACGGATGATAACGGTTGAAAACACATAAAAACGTACAAAGATCTAATATCTAAAAATATTGACTATAAAAAGAAAAATGTTTGAAAATAGCTTTTTTTAAATATTTTTTCATTTTTTTTAAAAGAAAAAATATAACTCTATTTAAACGGGGTTTCAAAATTTTCAACTCTTTTGTAAAAAATATAAACTATTTCTTTATTTGGGAATTTAAAAACGGTAAAACATGAAACATTTTCACCAACTAAACTGCCCGTATATTATTTTAACTTTTCTATTTTATTTTCTTGGCTTGTAAACAAGCATAGATTGAGAACATGATGTAAAAACAAGTATAGATTGGGAACACAATTTAAAAACAAACACATGTTTTACCCGCTTTTAAAAAACAAGCATATTATGGGAAAAATTGGATTCTGAGGACAACCCAGTATAAAAGTGGATCTTTATTTTGGAACGGATTAAGTACGTACGAATTATATTTTGATGCTCTAAATTATACAAGTATATCTTGACGTACTTCTGGTTAATGTAATCATTTGTCCTCCATTTTCTTTCGTCAGGTTCTTAGTAATTTTCCCTTTACTTCTATCCTTTTATAATTATCTTAAAATTGTAACTTTGAAGATATTATTACACCTAAAACATTTCAGCGTATCTTAACTAGAAAATAGATATATAGAAAATAAATTTATATATTAATTTGATCCAGAAAGAAAAAAAAATTACATCACACGAAATCGACACGGATATTACAACCATACAAAATCCAAATTACCAAAAAATAAAGGTATGCAAAACAAGACCAAAAATGTAAACAAATAAATTACGATCGGTTTCAAACTCAGAAATACATCCTCACATAATGTTGCAACACCCATTTAGGCGATCACGATCATTCTTACAAGTTGCAGCGTACCCGTAATACTCATGAGCTGGATACCCGCGAACCTCGTCTCTTGCCGAGGACATCAGTGGGGCCGTGAAAGAATGTACACGTAAATAATATATGTCCGGAATGCGACTAGTGCAGATTTAATTAAACCGGCTTAGGTTGTCTAAGACGAACGAATGAGTTATATATCGTACTATATCGTATCGAGACAATCTGAGCACGTGAGAATTGACGCCGCACTATATTGAGCTGAGTTAGAACATTAATCTAATTATATTTGGCTCTTAGAGCTAATAGTTCTGAGCGGAGATTCTTTTCTCTTAGAGAGATATTTAAAGAGAGAGATTATAACGAATTAGTCAAGAAATTGCAAACACCAAAAATCACACTGTCAAACTTAAGAGAGCTAAGACCAGTAGCGATAGATAGATATACTTAGCTCAATCTGGCATATTGACTAACGCTCTTGTTGATCAGTCGGGTGCGAGACAGTCTATCTATCTTTGAGTGCGTACGAGTACATATTCTTCATTCATGTCCCTCCTGTTCTAATACAATTGTAGAGTCGGGCTATTTTCTTGCATCTCCACAGAGCACACTTTCATTTTATTCATATAGTTATGATTAGTGGTGCATCTTCAGTGTGTAGTTTTTATTATTTTTGTTATTTTGTTTTTATACATGTATGCACGTTTTTCAAATTATATTGAGTTTACTCATTGTTACCAGATATCTATCTGTCTTATTTTCTTACAAGGTATTTATCGTGACAGGAGCAGATATACTTTCTAGGACACATGGAGATATCTGGAGCAACTATCTATCGCACTGGTGTCTAGGGCACAGGTTAGGACGGCACACACAGAATGAGAGGTTATGGTGCATTTTGTCTATGTTTAATGCATATACGGGAGGCGACGTATATAGGACATTCTGGTGTGGGGGAAGGTAGAGTTATATGACATACTTCACACTATTCAGCTTTTTGACGCACATAGAGATGAGGAGTATAGCTGAGGGAGGTGGGCACATTATTGTATCCAGAGGAGTCTCTAGATCTTAACTTGAGTACTAGCCATTTATCAGACACATGGAAGTCATATTGATATGTGCACCGCGGACACTGGACACACATCTGGTCGATTAGTTATATGAAGGTTGGGACGATCAGGTGATAGATGATTGGTTCAACATGATTATCTAGGGTAGGTGGATTACAGGTTAGCGTGTGGGTGGCATAGGTAGTAGGGGGGGGTGCGGCGGAAGAAAGAACACACACACACTCACACATCACACACAACAACACTGACAGGAGCGCACGGAAGGGGTATGAACACGGAGGGCATTGGGGGGTATAGGGATATGCATAGTGAGGGGGGTACTGGACATGATTGGGAGCATGAGTACAGATGAACACGAGAGAAGAGTGTATACAGGCATGTACAGGTCACACACATGTCTGACTCTGTTATTGACATTAGGTGTCTGGGGTGTAGCATTGACATGTAAATGGCATGATCACAGGATGTTAGATACACATGTGAAGGTAGGCGTGTAGATGAACACGAGACAGTACAAGAGTCTAGGTGCAATATGGAGAGGGAGAGCGCAGTTGGAGGGGATGGGGGATTAACTCACACTGATGGAACAAGCAAATGTTTGACAGTGGCTAACTCTTAACATGACTAAAGGTAGAGGATGATGGATGATTGATATCTGGAGAGGTACACATCATTACATGGTACACACGAAGGGATGTCAGAGTATCTGGTAGTGGGTACGAGGGGGCAGGGAGATATACATTCTAGTGGTACGACTGGATGCAGTTGCATGGTGAACTGTGAGGTGTGGAGGTTTGGCTGGGGTTACTGAAGGGTTGGTAGAGTGGTTGACAAGATGATGGAAGTGGGGTGTTGATGTTATCAGGTAGGGAATACAGTAGTACTAGTGTTCGCATGACACACACGTTTAAACTGGCACGCGTTGGATTATTAGGGAGTTGGCATGGGGGAGGTGATCACACGTAGAGGTTCACAGATGTGATTAGGGGAGCGTCTAGATCTCGACACAAGAGTCGGAGTGAGATAGGGACAACGACATTGACTGAGAGTCTCAGAGTTTCTCTGTTAGAAAGAGACGTGACAAGTGCAGAGTGAGGTGTGATCGTGGAGTGCGCGAGTGGGTAGGTAAACACAGTTGAGTAGATTGGTGAGGATCTAGATAGTGAATACGTAGTGTCACTATACTCTACTTACGTGAGAAATATGATTTGTAATGTGGTACATTGTAACATTTATCACAATTTGTTAGACGTTGATAGAATAATGATCACAGATGTTAATTTTGGAATTTAAAAGAGACATATCGCTTGGCAGGAGGGTGATGTATGGTTGTACACAATAGATGGGTATAGTTGGGGGGAGATACACGGTTATGGTGATTGGTGTGATTTGTATTCTATGACAGGAGGGTATGTGTGACTATCGTGCACAGATATTTACACAATGACACTGTAGATAGGTCACTGTGATACTGATCGTGCAGGAGGTAGGGGGGAGATTTGAGTAGAGGGGGGCATGGGGTATATAGAAGCAGCGAGGGGGGGGGATAGAAGAGCATTGATATGTGTGGTTATGCGTACGTAGTAACAGGTGTGCAGAGAGTTAGTGACAACACATGGTGTATGAGTACAATATAATTAGTCACACAACAAGAGTCACGACAGTGTTATGATGGGATGGAGGTGGAGTGTCGTAGTCTATTTCTGTGACATCCAGACATCTGGTCTAGACACTCATGGATAGATGATAAGGTATGGTCAGGGTAGATGTTAGTGTTTTTGGTTTTATGGTAGGGGTTTGTTGGTGTGTGTGGGGATGATTAGTGGAGGGGGGTTGGTTGGGTTTTGAAAGTGCTATAATGGACAGGCGGGTGGTGGGGTGACGGGGTTGGGTGGTTGTCTTTGTTAGATTTGGACTGGGGTGTTGGGAAATGTGGGTTGATGTATCTCGTGGTTGTGGTTTTTTGTGTATGGGTGGGAGGAGTGATATTTTGGGGGTTGGGAGGTTTTGTGACTGTTAGTGTTATGAGTGTTTTTAGTGTGGTTGTTGTGTGGGGTGTATGGAGATGTAAGAGAGGATTGGAGTCTTTTTGATGGGGATTTATGCGGGAGGGGACAGTTGACAGGCGATATTGTGATGTGGCACGACGAGGGAAACTAGGTAGTCACGGAGTGATTTAGAGGATAGACTCAACACAGTTGATCTATGTACGGATTAGTGATATGGGGAGTGAGATTATGAAGAGAGTAGGTCACGAGTGGGAGACAGTATAGTTATGGTTAGAGCGATGGACATACACATGGGTATGAGTCGATCTATTTTCAGAGTGCACTGAGAGGTTCATAGTATTTGTATTTGTGAGTGGCACGTGTGTCTCATTGTAGATAGAGAACAGTATCTCTGATATAGTTCATGCAGAGTGGGAGTGTGCATAGAGATCAGTAGGAGGAGAATTGACATGAGTTAGAATGGTCTCTCTAGGCAGTACGCAGGTATGAGCGACTGGCAGCTACGTACACAGAGGAGATAGAGGATTATATATGTGGTATCACACATAGGTCTGTTCAGTGGAGCTGCGGATTGACATACGTTATATAGGATGTGTGGACGGAGATGTGTAGTTGGACACATTGATGGGGGTGAGGGTGTGGAGTACAGATGGTGGGTGTCATAGTGTGAGTGAGGCATATATGGGGTGGGGGTACATTAGGGGGGAGGTGAGTCGTTATGCAGGATTGTGTGTGTGTGTGTGTACGGTGTGGGTGTGTGTATAGAGGGGATGGTTGATGTGTGGAGGAGTGGGTGGATTCAGAGGACACGGTGGGTGAGTGGAGAGACATTATAGATATAGAAGCATGTGATGTCTATCAGTGCATGAGTATAGAGATATGTATATGACTAGGGAAACGAGTGTGACTGGCATGTATATATGGGATGGTGCAGACTCTATACTAACTTACTTGTCTTTGATATGTGTGTCACACATAGTTTATTACGTTGTATTAGTGATTAGTATGATAGAGGGGTACATGAGACTGGATGTGCAGTTTGGATAGACTGTGGGGTGGGTGGGAGTGGAGAGTGATATTGGGGAGTGGTAGGAGGCGGTGTGTGGGATGTTGTATAGATTAGGATTGTTGATAAGTAGTGGAGTAGGGACAGACAATGTCTGGTGTGCATGAACACGACTAGGGTGAGGTGACTTAGAGTCAGAGGTTCAACACTTACTCTCTACATGTATTAGTATAGATTGACCATTATGTTGAGTGTGTGTAGTAGGAGAGATTCAGTAGTGAGTGGTGGGAGATGGTAGGCCGGGTTGGGGGCGGATGTTTATATAACAGTTAGACGAATTCTACATAGAAGATTGGGTGGACTGGATATGAGATATTGTGGGGGGAGTACAAGACATACTGTATGAGATAGATTCTAACAGAGGAGACGAGGTGAGATAGGTGGAGACGTAGGTGGACGGTTTAGTATATCTTGTATGAGAACACACTTATGGATGAGATGAGGAGGATATTGGAAGGGATGAGAGCTTGACAGAGGGACTATAAACGGGGTGGAAGTGACAATCGTTAGGGAGAGGACTTTATAGATGATGAGGAATGGTCTAGTAGATTTATGGGACACGTATTCGCATGACAGACTGGTGAGTGATGTAGATGTGCGAGATGTAAGTTATGTATATCTTGGAGTTAGTATGATGTGATCTCTGGAGTTGGTTTTGGAGTGACACAACGAGGTTGGTTATAGGCACAGCGGATACTTATTTCAGAGAGTGGGGATGTGGCTGTGAGATTCACTTTAGTGAACACAGTCTCAGTGAGATTATTGTACTGTAGTGATCACCTACCTATAGACTATGTTGAGCGACACAGAGTGAGAGAGGATGGCAGAGTCAGATAGGTTTCGATTATCTGGACATAGGAGGCATAGTATCTAGCATGAGACATAGAGATAGATCTATATTTGGGCTTAGATAGATAGGCACACTATTTATGAGCTAGGGGGGATCGACACTTAGGCATGAGGTGGTGTGTACATTTATTATGCGGAGATTGGAGACATGGGGCAGTGACACGTTGTTACGTGGGAGACTTAGCGCAAGAGTATTTCTGTATATGATATCTTTAGATTTATGGGACACACTCATTGACATTGCATGGATCTTTTTGATGATCATGCTATCTTTGTTACGATCATAGATAGTTAGTTCTGGTGACACACCTGGATGTGGGTCTCTACATAGTAGTCGCTTGCGGAGAGGATAGATAGAAGGTTTGACAGATAGATGGATCTAGACACACATATTAGATTTATTAGGCACGTCTCTCATCCTGAGATTTTTTTATGTGAGATATCGAGTGTTAATGGTACGTCATTGTAGGTTAAAGTATAGAGCGCATGAGTGTGTCTACAGCGGTCCAAGACGACACGAGTTATGGAGTGAGGATTATATAATAGTGTCTTGTTAGTTCTATAGGTCATCTCTCACTGACACAGTTGTCTCAGATATTTGTTGATTGTGAGGGAGGTTGATAGGGACTAGTGGGTAGGTTGTGATGATGTAACTTCTGGCTATCACTGTAGGTAGTGAGTGGAGATGGGGTGGTGTAGCAACTCTGACTGTGAGTGATAGTCACTATCATTGGATAGAGACAAGGAGCGACAGAGGTTCTATCCGAGGGACACTGAGGCGGGTAGGTTTCAACATTGTTCGATGTGTCATGACACGGATAGCGTCACTTAATACATATTTAGATGCTAATCTGAGTGTTTTGGTGTTGTCTTTGAAGGTTGGAGTTTTTTCTGACATATTAGTCACTGTTATATGAGGTTCTATCAAGCGAGTGGAGTTTGTCAGTGGGTAGTGTGGTAGTAGGGGAGGTGGTTTATTAGATAACGCACATGTGATATAGGGTGGTTATTGGCACTACTATCTGACAAACACATGACATAATTTGAAGTGTGGGGGGATGGAAGCATAGAGTGTGGGTCTGTGATGGCAACGTTATATATGATACATATATGACTTTGGGAGATACTGAGTGGGAGGACGGTATGTTACTACACAGGTGAGAGTGGGGGCTGTGGGAGGACGATGGATGGTAGTCATTGTGGGGTAAGTAGATGGCGTGAGTGATGGAGTGTACTAATATATCACTTTGCTGGAGTCTATACTGCTATGATTACACAGTACATGAGTGCACACACTGCACTCTAGTATAGACTAGACTATGAAATGGAGTTGGAAGCTGGGGATTCATATTAGAACGGAGGGGGGGAGCTGTGTGTGTATTGATAATCTGGGTTCACAGATCGTACGAGAGTAGAGGTATTTTCATTACTATACAGTTGCTTCTTCCAATGGTTAACACGTGAGTCTGATGAGTGTATGGGAGTGTGGTGACTGTAAGTAAAATAGTAAGGGTGGGAGTTGTGTGGAACTTAGGAGTTGTGGTTGTGATTAGTGAGGTAGGGGCGGTGGGCGTTAGGGTGTATATCGTTTTCTGACACGATGGGTAGGCGGGGTGTGATATTATGTGCATGTGTACACATAGTAACTCTCAGGTTGGGGAGCACACTGTGATAGCACTATAGTGGGTGGAGAGAAAGCAGGTAGATGGGTTACGGGGCGTCACACTGTCTATACCACTGTTGAGAGATCGTGAGGATATAGTGTGGATTGAGGGATAGACAGGTGTGCGCGTATATGATGGTTGGTGTAATCAGATGGGATACAGTGACGACAGTAGAGCGGATTGCGTCTTCTAGGGAGCTGTGTGGGGTAGGTATATGAACTCTTAATAGTTATATCACATGGACTTTGACATATGTGATGTAGGATTATATGGGTGAGATTGTGATCTATGGATATAGTTTGTAAGTTTACACAGGGCAGGACGGAGGACACGAGACTACAGGCTAGTGTAATATGATAGTTGTGGCACGTTCATAGGAGAGTGAGGCTGATACAGTTAAATGGTGATGTAGAACTGTTGGGGTGGATAGGGAGTAGGTTTATTGTGTTTGAGTGGGGAGGTTGTGTGTTGGGGTGGATGGGTAGAGGTGGAGGGGATTATGGATTGGGGTAGTTTGTATGTGTGTTTTTGTGTGAGTGGATAGTTAAGTGTGAGATAAATTAGGGGTATTGAGAAGGTGGGATGGGTTGTTAGGGTTGTAGGGTTGTGATGGTGGGTGTGTTTGAACTAGTGAGGTAAAGAAAATTGTTTGTTTATTTTGTTTGGTGGGTGGGGGTTTGTAGTTTTGGTTGGTTGTGGATAGTTGTATGTTGTATGGGTTGGTTTTTGTTTGTTATGTTGGGTTGGATTGGGGTGGGGGGGATGGTAGTGGTGTTTTTTTTGGTTTAGTTTGGATGAAGAGTTAGGTTTAGGTGGAATGTTTTGGGTAAATTTTTGTGTATAGTGGTATAGTTTTTGGTGAGGGATGTGTTAGTTGTTGGGGATTATATGTAATGTTTGAAATGTTGTAATTGGGGTGGTAATGGGTGGATTGGTAGAATTTTGATTAATGGTTAGTGTTTTGAGGAAGTTAGGTGGTGGTAGAGTTATATTTTTGTGTAGTAGAATAATGATGATTTGGGAAGAGTATTATATATTAGTACTAATGGGTGATGGAATTAGGTAAGGTTAAGTTTATGGATATAAAGTATGGTTGGTTATTGATGTTTTGGATTTATATGTTGATAATTGATAAAAATTATGTGGGTTATGTTTTATAATTTGATATAAAAATTGATTTTTCATAAGAATAGTATTTTTTAAATTGTACGTCGCGATATCTACGCCTTATGAAAATCTTGACCACGAATATCATAACTGTCCGCATTCATTTGATGGATAAGATCGTTTTGCTAATGTGCTTCCCCTAGAAATGATGACTTCGATTATAGTCTTGGTATGAATAGGGTTTACATGTTTCTACTAACGCCCCTATAGTTTGTCAACCAATTTGTGTCATCTTTAGGTAATCTGAATAACATGGGTGAATTCATCTACCTATTTCAATTTTGATTTGATATTTTGAGGTAGAACGAAATTTTTCTTTATAGGGGGAAGAGTTGTAATACGCAAAAATTTGTTTGCATTTTATTTTATTCATTATTTAAAAATAACCTATAGTTAAATACTAAATTTGACATTTACAAACCTTCAGTATATAATTAATTGGTATTATATAAGATTATAATGTGAGATATATAGTTACAATATATATAAATATAAATTCCCAATTCATATATATATAATCCGCCCCCCCCCCCCCCCTCTAAAAATACTATTTTGATTTCTTTGTTTATTTTGTTTATTGTACTTCCTTTTGTTTAAATAAAACCTAATTTAAGAAATAAGAGTAAAAAACGTTTTTAGCAAATATTTGTGTAATCTTCAAAAATGAACGAGAAAATAATTTGTTCCCCCCTCATTACCTTCATGTTAGGCCGGCCACCTATAGGGTATTATTTACCAAAATCTTTTATTTTGAAGCTAAAGCTTATTTTAGTAAAAAGAGTGTAGGAAAAAGTAGAACTAATCATTTAAATTTTGCAAGAAGTTATTTGTATCTTCCCCCTCCTTATCTTCTTATATAGCTGAGTGGCCATATTCGCACATCCATTCTCCACCATATATTCCTACTCAAAAACTTCTTACTCAAAAAACTAATTGTGTATTCATCATAGAAGTTTGTGATAGGAAGAAGAAGTGTTAGGTAATTACCGGTTGGTTCTTCAAGTTTAGGTGCTTTTGGAGTCAATTCTTTGTGTTCTTTGTATAATAATATTGGTGTTCTTGGTGTGGTGCGTTCTGTTCTTCGTATCCATCTTAATCTATGAAGTAATTGATCCATGTCCCTTGTATCAAACTTTGTATTGCCCAATCCATGTATTCAAATATAAAGTTTTCAGTAAAAACCTAACAGAGTTGTAAAGAAAACAATGGTGTTCTTAAACTTGATTAAAATTAGTAGGGCCTTAATCTTGTAAAAATGGAGTAATAACATATTATTAAAACCCCAGATCTCATTAAAGTGTGTGTAAATAAAAAGAAACTAACAATATTAGAAACCTTAGGGTTTGGTTTTGATTGTGAAATTATGGTTTTTATGCTTAAAAACTTATGGGCAGAATTTGGTACATGTTCAACGGGTGATCTTGATAATAAAAACGAGTTTTGACACGATTTTCTAGAGCCTAAATTTAAATGCAAAGGAGTCTAATTTTTGGAAAATCCGGCTCATGTCCAAATGGAGTTCGTTAAGGACGATTTTAGATTTAAAATATTAAGTGTCGAAATCTGGAATTTCTATCCGAAAAGATTCAGTAGTAGTATTTGATTTTTAAGTACCTGAAACCAGTAAGGAGTGTAGCCTCTAAAATTTGATTTGGTAAATCCTTCATTCTCAGTCAACCATACTCATCTACTCTACTCTATCACCTACTACTTTATCTCTACACAGAGACCTTATTATCTCATGGGGAAATCACGCTTTCATCAAGGTCCTCACTAAGAGACGTACTCACTTTATCTCTATTAACTGACACTCCACATACACCATCTCAACTAGATCACTTCTAGCAACCTCACGAACCTCTCTCTCTTCTCTCGATATGCTCATTCTGTTCTAGCGCGAGCCGCGCTCACCGGCCTCTCAGGCACAGAGACGCGTACCAAACAGGATGATGTATGATACAAACATATCTCTGTGAATCTATTCACACGTCTCTCTCTCTTCACACGTTGCGACTCAAGAGATCGCGAGTGAGGCTTATGATCAACTATAGTCAACCTATCTTACCACAAGCTCAGTATGAACAGTCGGAGAGTGTCTCTCTTCTTAACCTCACACATATTAGGGCTTCTAACTTCCTTTCCCATTCTCTTACACACATAGCGAGACAGCTTCTTCCCAATCCGAGGCCTGACTAATCTTGGAAACATCTCTCCATACACATAACAAGCTTCATACTCTCTGTCTTACGCTAAACATTCTACTATCAGTCGAGAAAACTTACATTCAAGCATTATACTCCTCAAGTCACTCTCTATGCCACACACACATGTCAACTTACTGGACAAATTTAACATCAGTCTGCATCCACACTACTTCTAGAGACTCTCTACAGAGCATCTAATAAGAATTACTCTATGCCCACGACATACGCGAATACATTGCCTCATCCACTTCTGTGGACAGCATGAAGATTTCGCATACTTACTCTGGGGGTAGGCAATCGGTGCAACTGCATACGGTACAAAGACACTGCTACAGCGTACAGGATCACGCTCTAGTATACGAGTTATACATCTACTCAGTATAACTATGAGACTAATGAGTATTTTGTCACAATCACTTCACTTACTACATAGCAACACATTCTACCACAATACTAACACTAATCGTCTCTGAATTCACCAAGTATATATGTCTGTTATCTTGTGATATAGGGTCTATTAAGTTTGTTTGTACAACATCACAAAGTAATATTGTCACTCATTGTACGATGCATTAGAACTCTAGAGCAGACAGGACGTTGTGTCACCGGTATGTATAGGATTGCTGTTGTGCATATACGTAAGACTGGGATTTGATAACTTGTATGTGAGTGCATAGCTTGTGTGATAGACACACAGAGCTTATCATGTATACTTTGTTGACATGGATCTCTTTAAACTATGTACTCACCGCGTATGTGAGAGGCAGTATTAAACCTTGGTGATATCACTACAGCAGACATAGTACTATCTAGGTGAGATGATACACGGATAGAGAATGGGATGATAGGAGAGGATACATCATGGGATTTCTATCCAGGATTTGACAAAATGTTAGCTACAATCTATGTACACTAATTATCCACATCTTCACGATTCTGTTTTGTATAAAGCACTAGGTAGCTCTCTTGTCGTGATCACCAAGACTTAGAGTTACATTACTGGGTAGTGTTTGCACAGGTCTTACTTGCGTTATGTCAGACTTGTGTGTATGACGTGCTTCTATATATGCTATGTATCGAGACTCACATTACAATCGAGGACAGCGTAGAGTGTGATTAGTGAGTGATACTTTGTTAGGGGTGAGGTGAGATGCGAGTGGTACTTGTGGTATCTAGACATATTGGTTTTGAACTGTACCTGGAGTGGGGGTACTCTTATGATTGTAGTGTTGACACGGTGTCGTGTGTCTTCATGGTGGAGAGTTGAGGAGTGTATGCGAGGTTGTCACAGTGAACTTACGAGAAGTGAGCTAACAGTGTACTGCGGGTATCTGAGTGAGTCAATTGTGCTCTCTTACACTTGGTGAACTATGAAGTTTATAACTGACGTGGTTAATGGGGTAGTCGAGAGGTACATGTAGATTATGATAGGGTAATGCACAGGCAAGGGGGATTAATATGGTATAATGTCACATTATAGAATCTTTTGACTATAGATATCGATATATCACTCAATTCTGCTTGATGTAATTTGGTGGGATTGTTATATTTTTTTTTTGTTTAGGTGTAGTATGTGATTTGGTTTAGATGGTAAGTGTGTAGTTTATATTTATTGATTTGGTATTTGTTAAGGTGAGTTTTGAGTGATATTATAGTGTATGAGTTTGATGATGAAGAGTGTTAGTTAAATGTGATGGATTTTTTGAGTGGTAGATGGGTTGTTGGGGTGGTGTGTTTTGTTGAGATGTGTGTTAGTAAAGTGTTTGATGTAATTGGGTGGTGTGTGGTGGTTGTATTTGGGAGTGTGGTTGTGATAGTTATTTTAGTCCTTGTTTGAATTTAATACTTTGGGAAGTAATTTTGTTTTCTTGACTTAGTATTTTTTTTTAATTAGTCTTTCCGCTTGATGTCGTTATAGTTCACTGATAATGACACCATATTTGCTCTTGTCTCTTTATTGAAGCGGGATGTTACAAAGTGGGCCGAGCCCACCTTGGCGTCGAACCAAACAACCAAACGGACCCTTATTGGGCCAAGCCCAAGCCAAAAACAAATAAACTCAAATAAGCTATAACCTAGCTTATTGAATAAGCAAAACTCCAAAATAAGCCCTTTTTAGCACTTTCATAAAATGAAAAATTACCACAACAACCATTTTATTTAAAGTCAAAAATACTTTCTTTCTTTCTTTTTTAGCCGACGCACAAACACCCCTTTTTCACATTTTCATATCCAAGATTTGATTTTTACGACGATCAACTTGTACTACTAGTGTTTTAACACTATAATAGCCAGAAAAAAAAAAGAATTATAATTGGGGGGGTGTTATTGGTTTTAATATATTATAATATTTTTTTTATACATAAGTTAAAATTTAACAAGTTTAGTATCTTACTGTTTGGATGTTTTGGGGTTGTTTTGTAGAGTTGGAAATGATTAGTACAAATGTTATATGACCCGCGTCTACTAACTATCAACCCACTATCTAATCTTAACCCGTGTTCTTGAGAAAATCTTCAAAAATCTTTGTTTTCTTCTTCCTTGTGTTCGTCCGAAATATATATAGAGAGAGAGAGGGAGAGATTTTTGTGTTTTTGATTTTAAAATTATTTTTCCATAAACCTAGGTTATTCACACCACACCTATCACATTAAATTGCTACAAAAATCCATTTTGAGCCGTTGCCGGCCGACTCCGAACCGAAAACATGAATTTTTGACAAAACTCAACCGAACCTTGCTCATCCATTTAAAAACACTTTAAACCACAAAATATGGTTTGAAAACTTATTTTCAACCAACATTTCACCTTTTTACGCTCGTTACAGTCTTTTACCGAATTTCACGAAAACAACCGTTTTTCAGATAACATTCAAGTCTCACACTCACGATTTACGTTTTAAATCAACATTATTTCATTATTATGAATTTATGAAATAAATAAACCCATTAACACATTCCCAACTTTAATAAATCTACACACTTGAATAAATTGTCGTGCCGGTACGCGCTGCGTGATAATTTTTCGCTAAACGAGAGAAAACTTCTCGGAAAGCACTGAAAACTTCAAAACCACTCTAAATATAAAAAACGAATCAAAAGTGATTCATTTACGAACTCAAAACTTTATCAAACTCATGGTAAAACCGAAACCTCTTTTACGCAAAATAGTCAACCAAAGTCAACTTTTTAGCTTTCATCAGGAAAACTGACAAGATCGAAAGACTTCAAAATACAATACTATAATATTTTATAATACTTAACCTTGAGCAATTACTGGTTTATAACATTGAATGTTCAGAACGCCAAACTAAGGTTGTTTTTGTGATCATGATCAAGACGTTTATGTATATTTATGTGTCTTTATCATGGGAATGGTCGGGAAAGTGCCAACAACACTGTGCCATATTTATTTGGACTTAATATTTGTTTTGTTCTTTCTATTTAACAACAATGACTTTCCCTTTCCTAATCTGTATCCTTTGGTCTTACTCGAATGAGGATGCGAGCAATCACATTTGTCTATTACCGTCGAACGACCATTATTGTATGGATTATATTTGAATTGAAAAAGACACAATAATGAAAGAAACAAGATGGAAACAAGAAGGACCAAAGATCCATCATGAAGAAGACTTCACAATATAAGATTTAGAAGATTCTCTCAAATGTCAAAGATAAAGAAACTATATATAATTGAGATTTTTCTATAATTATATTATTTTTCCATGTAAATCTTGACTAGTCCTAATACTATAGAAAGGAGTCTAAAGGTATGTAGTTTATGTCATCCAGAATAGAATAGAAATATCAGGCTTCTCCATGAGAGTCTAGCAAAAGATAGTGTATGTACACGTTAGTAGTAGTAAGTAGTAAGTTTTTATTAGATAGTTGGATTAGCCTTCATTTATTCATGATCAAATATAATGAAGCTTTAATGTTCGATTAAAACCTTGTTGATAAATATTGCCGTTATTTATTGATTCCGATCGTGTTCCAATATTATCTGTAAAACTATCCTCGAATGAGTTTCAAATCGATTTCGCAACATGTGGTTTCAAGCCATGGGGGATCTTGTAAATTAGGATTACAAGGTTTTTTTGAAGAAACCCTAAAACCCTAATTTTTCATGAAATCGGTTTGTGGTTAAAGATTTCTGGGGTTTTATAGTGAATTTATAGAAACAAGATTTATAAATCCGGCCACTCTACCTAAGTTGGTATGATCAATACGTTTTTATATCAATTTATTATTAATGGTTTCTCTAGATCGAATTCGATTTTCTTTTTCGGTGATTTGTAATTCGATGGTATTAGGGTTTTTACAAAACCCTAAAATTCGGTAAAGAAAGAAATCAGAAGACGCAAAAGGTTTCATCAGGAGATCATCATGATCATGACTTATGGAGCAAACCAGGTGATTGTCTTATGATCATCACAATGGATTTAAGTTTCAATTAGTTCTCCAAAACAGGTTCGGGTGTAAAGTATTACAAAACCCCTAATTTATTTAGGAGTTGAAATATTATCCATCTAAGTTGCTCGCGTTTGATATGGTAAATAGGGTTTGAAGGTACAGGCAACAAAAGTTACAACATAGGGTATTCTGCTATGTATGTTGTTCATGGATAGTGTTTCTGAAGAGAGGTTGCGTGATATATTAGGGTTAAGTATAAGAAGATGTGTGACATGTGCGTGGCACAGTTATGATGCTTGATATGGTGACATGGGTTTATTTATAGATAGCATATGATGAATACACCTGGTTCATGTAGATGTTACTACATTTGATAAGCAAGTTTTGTGCGTTCAATACATGTTAATACAAATTTCGTAGTATTATACAACATGCTCGAAAGATTTTAATATTGTTCAATCTATATATGGTAGTGTTTCTTATTGGGCCAAAGGCGTGTATTAATGGTGCTTGAAAGATTTTACTGTTGCTCATGGATGCAAATGTATGGAGAGCAGGATTTTTATCAAAGAAAGGTAATGTTCGCATAAGAGAGTATGGAGCCCACGTTGGTTTTGGATTTGTTAAATATTCTAAACTTAGACCCCACGTTTGAGAATTGTATATGTTTATACATGGTGCTGAACAGTACTAACATGGAAAAAAGAAGTTTTAATACTGCTCGTGGCGTCTGACAAAGGAGTTTGTACTGCTAGGCTTGTCCGACATCGGACAGTACTTGGTTTTTGGCAAGGTTATAAATAGCGTGAAGCGTGGCGTAGCGGCATAGCCAAGCCTCAAGCTTTAGCGTGAGGCGTAGCGACATGGCGTTTTTAAGGCGTGACTTAAGGCGGCAAAAAATATTTATAGATTTATAGATTATTCAATAGTTTAAGAATAAATATGATATAAATATTATTAAATTCAAGCATCAATCCAAAATATTAGTAAATCCAAGCATAAATCTCAAATTTTAGAAAATCCCCTAAACACTTCAAAAAAACTCGCCACGCTATGCGCTATAGCGCGCTTTATCACGCTATATGACGCTATATTGCACGTCACGCCTAAAGATGACACCTTGGCCTGTTTCGTAACGTGGAAGCCACGCTTCACGCTATGGCGATGCTATGGCGCCGCTATAGCGCACTATTTAGAACCTTGGTTTTTGGATGGATTTGGATCTCGGACAAAACTATTTTTCAAATAGTTTATTCTTATTGATTTATGGCTCGTATTTTTGGGATTATTTGAAGATGTGATTATGAGACAGTTTGATAATTGCTTATGATTATGTTGTAGTTGGGTTTCACTGGTGCGAGTCCTTTCTATCTTAAAAGTTGTAGCTGGCTTTTTAAGATAACTATTCGATCGCTTAAAATGGTGTTGACAAAGACTTGTCAAAATCTAGCAAAGGTGTGTGATTTTTCTTATAGGTGCTCAATGCTCACAATTGCTATCACTTAGTATGTATCTCATAGAAGATGAGGATTTTTGTCAAGAGGTTGCAGTCTACTTATATTTCACAGATTTATTTATAAGTTCGACGTCACGTGGATAGTGCAAGACATAAGACACAAGTTTGGGAGATAATACTTACTTCACAAATCGTTATACTCAGTTTTCTTCATCATGATCACTACAAATAAGTCCTACAGAGTTAGAGAATCAAGAGAAGGTAAAAATATGGGTTTCATGGGGGGAATCATATTGATAAATTGTTTAACCATCCTACAATGCACCACTATGGTATGCATATCTACAGAAGACCCCTACTTGATTATAACAAAAAGGGGAAGAAGTTTCATTCGTATACTAACTTCATGGGAAGTTTGTGCTTATTTGGTTTTGTCATTATCAACTAGGGGAAGATTGTTGGGAATTATATTTGAATTGATAAAGACAAAATAATGAATGAAACAAGATGGAAACAAGAAGGGACCAAATTCGTCATTGTAGAAGTCTTCAAAAGATAGATTAGAAGATTCTCTTAGTTTTGGTCAAAGATAAAGATAATATTTATTTGATTTCTTATTAATTTATCTTTATTAGTTTTCCATGTAAATTCTTGACTCCTTATACTATAAAAGGGAGGTCTAAGGTATGTATTTTATGCAATCCAAAATAAATAGGAATAAACAAGAGTTAACAAGTTCTCAATTAGAGTCTAGCAAAAGCGTGTGTGTATATTCACGATTAGTAGTAGTAGTAGTAGTAGTCTAGTTTATTAGATAGTTGGAGTAGCCCTCATATATTCTGAATAAAATATAATGAAGGCTTCAATGATTCGGTTTAAAACTTGTTTGATAATATTGTGTTTCTTTATTATTCGCTGTTTGTTCAATAATATCTGTAAAAACTATCCAGGATGAGCCAAATCGATTCTCAACATGTAATGTGTGATTTTTGTCTGCCCAGTATGTTGGTTTATTACTATTTGTGAAGGATTAAAGATTCTACCTATATCACTCTTCATTCCTAAACCCTTGGTTTTACTCGATGGGGGAATAAATGCAATCATGTATGTCTATTCCATCGTTACGGATGTGTATATGTGGTTTGTCGCCCTTGCTGGTTTACGACTTTTGGTAAAGACTACTAGTCCTATTCTTTAGCTTATTCGAGTTAAGGAATGAATGCAACCATGTGTGTCTATTCCATCGTTATGGATGTTATGTGTGGTTTGTTGTCTTTTCTGGAATATTGGTATCGATAGAGATTAGAAAGAGTGATTAAACCCTTAAAACCTTTTTAAAACCCAATTTTACAAACAAAAAAACCCCCCCCCTTTTTTTTGAAGACTTGTCACTATCTTAGCTTTTAGGTGTGAGAACGTAGTATTCTGCCAAGCCTATGATAGAATACTCATCTTGACCGATCAACTTGAGGCGAATATTTTTAAATAATACCACAATAGATTAGTTGAGCGAATTGAGAGTTTTCCTATTTCGTGAGGTGTTTGGTTGTGTACTAGTAATTGAACAAATAAATGCTTAAAGGAAAAATCCTTGACTACGGTTGGGATACATTTTCATAAATTTTCTAAAGTCTACTTGAGGACAAGTAGGATTCAAGTGGGGGAATATTTGATGACATCAAATAACGTCACTTTTATAGCATCATTTATTCCATGTTTCTTACCCATTTTGTATAATTATTGCAAGAATTGGTACTTAATCGTTTATATTTAAGATTTTCAGTAATTATGGAGTACTTTGTGAAGATTAGCAAAAAGGCACGCATTTTGGACCTTAAACGAAGAAATCTAAAGCATACTGTTCTGACATACTATACGCCGTATCCATCAAGGAAGATACGAAGTATCTGTGCCTGCACTTCACAAGAAACCATGCAGATATAAAGAGTTATACGCCGTATCCAGAAGACCTTTATACGCCATATTCTATTTCAAGTAATTAAATATTCTAGAAGATATTGAACGTGGTCCCTACTCCAAGAAAACTCCTAATACACCGTATTGACCTCGACCAATACGGCGTATCGAAGAAATTCCAGACACTATATATAGAAGATCTAAAAACGAGTTTTAGGTGTGCTTGATCATATTTACAATACCCTAAACAACAAAAGTCGAATTTCAGACGACAAGATAGCAAAGAAAGGTCTCGCCAACGGCTCATTAAATCCATAGAAACGCCTTTGTAATTCTCATACCTCTTAATAATCTTAATCAATTTTTGGTATCGTTCTTAACTCGGTAGGTTACCTTGTGTTGTTCTTTATTTATGTGCTAGTATACTTTACCAATGGTTAAGGTGGCTAATACCCTGGTAATAGCCATGATTACGATAATTTAATGTTTGGAGGTTTGTTTATATCTGATTGCTTAATTTTATCGTTCATTATTGATTATGTTATTAATATCACACTTGTCAATGTGCTTAAATATGCGACCATATCATTCAACTGGGTCTAGTGAAATACCTGACCATGTGACATCCTCAATTTTAAGATCGTTAATTATTTCTGCGATATAATTATAATTTTCATTTTAGGTTGATATATGAACTCACGACTAACCCGGAGAATTAGGGCATACATTCGTAATTACAGCGAACTTTTATAAAGACCAGGCGAATACTACTAAGCATCGACGTTAATAATTTCAAAATGCCGAAGAAAAAATTTTTTGCATCGTTTTATTTTTGAGTTTTTCATACACGAATGGTCGACAATTAAAATTTTATTTGTCATAAAATAATCAGTTTGTATTTTATTTCCGAATGAATTTAAAATTTATTATTTTTACAAAAGTTCGTCTTTGTTCCTGTCTTAGAGCCGAACTGTATGTTTTAAAATGTCACATTTTATTAAATGTTAGAAGTTAAAATAAAAGTGTATCGGAAAATAAAAGGTCTTGAAAAGTTTTAATCCCGAGCCATGATAGTTGATTTTTATTTAAAGTAAAAAAAGTTCATGTTCAACAAACAAATTTTTTGAAAAGAAGGTGAGGACTATAATTGTCAAAAGTCAAACTAGTGCAAAACATATAAAGGAAGTTTACTTTCTCATTTCCTTCATTTTTATAAAATAAAAACACACACTTTCTCTCTACTCCACCACCACCCCGTAAAACATTCCGGGTCACCGTAAACCGCCACCTGAGGGCCACCATTTATCGCCGCCGTCGTCCGCCGGTCACCGCCGCCGAAAAACGCGCCGTGGTCAAGCGCCGAAAAAGTACAATCCAACAAACTTATATTTTCCGAATCCCCTTGTTATTTCCTACGTTTTCCACTAAAAATATACGACATGCAATGGATAAAAAAAATGGTGATCTAAAATAATATGGGTAAAGATCAAGCTTGAAGTGAAGTCTTGTATATTTCTTTTGATCATTTGATCATCATCACCATTTTCCTTGTGGTAAAAATCTTAAAATGGTTTATTGTCTTTCTATTCTTGTATTATTTTCCATTCCAAATTTATATGTAAATGTATTTTATTTTGATGATCAAGTAATAAAAGTGATAATGCATGTGTAGATCTAGGGTAAAAATGACTAAATCAACCATTAAAAGTTGCTAGAACTCATTAGAAATTTAGAGCTGTTGTAAACAGTAAGTTCTGGATTTTTGCATAAGTGTTAGACTTGATTTGATTTACCTAGGTTGTAGAGAATTGAATGATGATAATGTGGCTAATTGGATACTCAATGGAAAGTAAACATTGACCAAGTTATGACCATTTTACCAAAAGACATCAAATCTGACCTTGCTGGACAGAACGTATAAAAAGTCATGATTACGTACTGAGTTGGTTAAAAACCTATAACTATGAGACCTAGATAAAATCATGTAGGATCTGCACCAATTGGATGATCAACCAATTCATTATGGTTCGAAAATGGCATCAAAAATGGTGAAAGTGAATTTTCAGCCAAAAATGCCAACTTGACCTTTGTTTGATGAAGTGACCTTAATTATATATTTATTTAAAATAAGTATAAAAATGACTTATGATTTATAATAAACATTAAAAATGAAACTAGGGAATGTAAATTTTAATAAGTATACCATTTATGGTTTGAAAGATATGACTATTTTTGTAAGCAAACCAATAAAATTTTTACGTCTATATCAATACTAAAAATTGTAAAGCGTTTTTGCGACTAAAACCCGAGATGATAGGACCCACTTTTGGGAACTTTTATATGATGAACCTACTGATAATAAACTTAACCCGACATCGAGAACCCGAAAATTTACTATAAACTCATAAACAAGCTTAAAATGGACTATCGAGAGACCATAGTCGGGCCATTAAGGCCCAATTATATTAATGGACCTATTGGACTTAAACTTTGGACCACCCACTTGGGCCCAATTAATGGGTTAAGATCTGGTCTTGGACTTATAAAATGGACTAAATTACTTAATGGACTCATAAATGGGCCTATTGGGCCTTTGGACAAAAATTGGTAATAACTAGTGAAAAATGAGCTAAGTTAGTACATGTTAAACACATAGAAGACTATGAGAATAAAACTTAGGGAATTATAAATTGTTGATCATCATATAAGATATATATATATATATATATATATATATATAGTATAATATCTATATATAAATAAATATATATATATATATATATATATGATATATCTTGATATGATGAATCAACAATTATAATTCCCTAAGTTTTTGATTCTCATATAGTCTGCTATGTGTTCAACTGACTGAACTTAGCTCATTTTTACTAGTTATTACCAATTGTTTATCAAAGTCCAAATAGCCCATTTATGAGTCCATTAGATAATTATCCATTTTTATAAGTCCAAGACCAGAATCTTAACCCATAATTTGGGCCAAGTGGGTTGGGTCCCCAAAGTTTATCCAATAGGGTCCATCATATACAGATTGGGCCTAATGGCCCGATATGGTCATATAGTCCATTTTAAGCTTGTGTATGAGTTTATAGTAAATTTCCGGGTTCTCGATGTCGGGTTAAGTTTATTATCAGTAGGTTCATCATATAAAAGTTCCCAAAAGTGGGTCCTATCATCTCGGGTTTTAGTCGCAAAAACGCTTTACAATTTTTAGTATTGATATAGACGTAAAATTTTCTATATGTTTGTGCTTACAAAAATAGTCATATCTTTCAAACCATAAATGGTATACTTATAAAATTTACATTCCTAGTTTCATTTTTAAATGTACATTATAAATCATAAGTCATTTTTAATACTTTAATTAAATAAATCTATAATTAAGGTCACTTCATCATACAAAAGGTCAAGTGGCATTTTTTGGCTGAAAATTTACTTTCACCATTTTTTGATGCCCTTTATCAAGAACTAATGAATTGTTGATCATCAATTGTTGCAGATCCTACCATGATTTATCTAGTCTCATAGTTATAGGTTTTTAACCAACTCAGTACGTAATCATGACTTTTTATACGTTCTGTCCAGCAAGGTCAGATTTGATATCTTTTGGTAAAATGGTCATAACTTGGTCAATTTTTACTTTCCATTGAGTATCCAATTAGCCACATTATCATCATTCAATTCTCTACAACCTAGTAAATCAAATCAAGTCTAACACTTATGCAAAAATCCAGAACTTACTGTTTACAACAGCTCTAAATTTCTAATGAGTTCTAGCAAGTTTTAATAGTTGATTTAGTCATTTTTACCCTAGATCTACACATGCATTATCACTTTTATTACTTGATCATCAAAATAAAATACATTTACATATAAATTTGGAATGGAAAATACAAGAATAAAAAGATAATAAAATTTATAAGATTTTACCACAAGAAAAATGGTGATGATGATCAAATGATCAAAAGAATTACAAGTCTTCACTTCAAGCTTGATCATTTACCCATAATTATTTAGTCACCATTTTTATTATCCATTGCATGTCGTATATTTTTAGTGGAAAACGTAGGAAATAACAAGGGGATTCGGAAAATATAAGTTGTTCGGATTGCATGTACTTTTTCCGGCGACCACGGCGGTTTTCGGCGGCGGTGACCGGCGGCCGACGGCGGCGGTGGCGGTGGCGGTTTCCGGTGACCGGAAAAGTTTTCCGGTGGTGGTGGTGGAGCTAGAGAGAAAGTGTGTGTTTTATTTTATAAAAATGAAGGAAATGAGGAAGTAAACTTCCTTATATATGTCTTGCACTAGTTTGGACTTTTGACAATAATAGTCCTCCCCTCTTTTCAAAAATTAGTTTTTGACACATGAACTTTTTACTTAAATAAAAATCAACTATCGTGGCTCGGGATTAAACTTCCAAGACCATTTTTATTTTCCGTTACACTTTTATTTTAACTTCTAACATTTAATAAAATGTGTACATTTTAAAACATCAGTTCGGCTCAAGACAAGGAACAAAGACGACTTTTGTAAAAATAATAAATTTTAAATTTCCATTCGAAATAAAATACAAAATGGATTATTTATTACAAATAAAATTTTAAATGACGACGTTTGTTATGAAAACTCACCAAAATAAAACGAATGCCACAAAATTATTTCTACGCATTTTTGAAATATAAACGTCGATGCCCTTAGTAGAATTCGCCGGTTCTTTAAAAAGTCGCGTAATATTAAGATGAAGCCCTAATTCTCCCGTTATCCGTGGATCTATATCAACAACCTAAAAATGAAAATTATAATTAATACTCGAGAAATAATTAACGATCTAAAATTGACGGATTGTCACATGGTCGGTATCACTAGACCCAGTTGAATGATAGGTCGCATATTTAAGCACATAGACAAGTGTGAATTAATAAACATAATCAATAATGAACGATAAATTTTGCAATCGATATAAACAAACAAACATAAAATTATCGTAAATCATGGCTAATACCCAATGTATTAGCCCTTAACAATTGTAAAAGTATACAAGCATAATAATGAACAACCAAGGTAACCACACTCGAGTTAAATGAACATACCAAAAATTGAAACGATTATTAAGAGTATGAGAATTACAAGGCGTTTCCATATGGAATTAAGAAGGCGTTGCGTAGGACCTTCTTTGCTCCTCTTGTCTTCTGAAAATCGACTTTTGTGGTTATGGTATCGTAAAATATGATCAAGCACACCTAAAACTCGTTTTTAGGTCTTCTATTTATAGTGTCTGGAATTTCTTTGATACGCCGTATTGGTCGAGGTCAATACGCGTATTAGGAGTTTTCTTGGAGTAGGGACCACGTTCAATATCTTCTAGAATATTTAATTACTCGAAATAGAATACGGCGTATAAAGGTCTTCTGGATACGGCGTATAACTCTTTATATCTGCATGGTTTCTTGTGAAGTGCAGGCACAGATACTTCGTATCTCTTGATGGATACTCGTATATATTGTCAGAACAGTATGCTTTAGATTTCTTCGTTTAAGTCCAAAATGCGTGCCTTTTTGCTAATCTTCACAAAGTACTCCATAATTACTGAAAATCTCAAATATAAACGATTAAGTACCAATTCTCGCAATAATTATATAAAATAGGTAAGAAACATGGAATAAATGATGCTATAAAAGTGACGTTATTTGATGTCATCAAATATTCCCTCACTTGAATCCTACTTGTCCTCAAGTAGACTTTAGAAAATTTATAAAAATGTATCCCAACCTTAGTCAAGGATTTTTCCTTTAAGCATTTATTTGTTCAATTACTAGTACACAACCAAACACCTCACGAAATAGGAAAACTCTCAATTCGCTCAACTAATCTATGTGGTATTTATATAAAATAAATTCGCTCAATTATCGTCATGATGAGATATTTCTATCATAGGCTTGGCAAGAAACACGTCTCCACCACTAAGCTAAGAATGTGACAAGTCTATCAGAAGGTAAATATCTTTAACAGGTAAAGGTTTTTTAATCACTCTTTCTAATCTGTATCGATACCAATATTCCAGAAAAGACAACAAACCACACATACACATCCATAACGATGGAATAGACACACATGGTTGCATTCATTCCTTAACTCGAATAAGCTAACGAATAGGACTAGTAATCTTTACCAAAAGTCGTAAACCAGCAGGGGCGACAAACCACATATACACATCCGTAACGATGGAATAGACATACATGATTGCATTCAATTCCCCCACTCGAGTAAAACCAAGGGTTAGGACGAAGAGTGATATAAGGTAGGAATCTTTTAATCCTTCACCAATAGTAATAAACACAAAAAGTCAAGACAAAGAATCACACATACATGTGAGAATCGTTTGACTCATCTAGGATAGTTATTTTAGGCAATAATATTGAACACGCAGCGGAATAATAAAGAACACAATATTATCAAACAAGGTTTTAACCGAACATTGAAGCCTTCATTATATTTGATCAGAATAAATGAGGCTACACCAACTATCTAATAAACTAACTACTACTACTACTACTACTAAACGTGTATACACACACGCTTTTGCTAGACTCTCATTGAGAAGTCTGTTATTCTATTCTATTTTGGATGCATAAACTACATACCTTAGACCTCCTTTTATAGTATAAGGAGTCAAGGTTTACATGGAAACTAATAAAGATAATTAATAAGAAAATCAATTAAATATTATCTTTATCTTTGACCAAATCTAAGAGAATCTTCTAATTCTTATCTTTTAAAGACTTCTACAATGACGACTTTGGTCCTTCTTGTTTCCATCTTGTTTCATTCATTATTTTGTCTTTATCAATTCAAATATAATTCCCAACAATCTTCCCCTAGTTGATAATGACAAAACCAAATAAGCACAAACTTCCCATGAAGTTAGTATACGAATGAAACTTCTTCCCCTTTTTGTTATAATCAAGTAGGGGTCTTCTGTAGATATGCAACCACTAGTGGTGCATGTAGATGGTTAAACATTTAATCAATAAGCTTCCCTGAAACCATAATTATACCATCTCTTGAATCTCAAACTCTTGTAGGCTCTTTGTTAGTTGATCCTGATGAAGAAAACTGAGTATGAACGAATTTGATGAAGAAGTATAAACTCCCAAACTTGTGTCATAAGTCCTTGCACTATCCACGTGAACGATCGAACTTATAAAAAATCTGTGAAATATAAGTTAGACTGCAACCTCTTGTGAACAAAAATCTCATCTTCCTATGAGATACATACTAAGTGATAGCAATTGTGAGCATTGAGCACCTATAAGAAAAATCACACACCTTTGCTAGATTTTGACAAGTCTTTGTCAACACCATTTAAGCACGAACAAGTTATCTTAAAAGCCAACTACAACTTTAAGATATGATAAACACGCACTCTGTGAAACCCAACTACAAACATAAATATAGCAATAATCAACTGTCTTCGTAATCACATCATCTAATAATCACAAAAATACGAGCATAAATCAATAAAATAAACTATTTGAAAAATAGTTTTGTCCGAGATCCAAATCCATCCAAAAACCAAGGTTCTAAATAGTGCGCTATAGCGGCGCCATAGCATCGCCATAGCGTGAAGCGTGGCCTCCACGTTACGAAACAGGCCAAGGTGTCATCTTTAGGCGTGACGTGCAATATAGCATCATATAGCGTGATAAAGCGCGCTATAGCGCATAGCGTGGCGAGTTTTTTTGAAGTGTTTAGGGGATTTCTAAATTTGAGATTTGGACTTGGATTTACTAATATTTTGGATTGATGCTTGAATTTAATAATATTTACTACTCATATTATTCTAAACTATGATATAATCTATAAATCTATAAATATTTTTTGCCGCCTTAAGTCACGCCTTAAAAACGCCATGTCGCTACGCCTCACGCTAAAGCTTGAGGCTTGGCTATGCCGCTACGCCACGCTTCACGCTATTTATAACCTTGCCAAAAACCAAGTACTGTCCGATGTCGGACAAGCCTAGCAGTACAAACTCCTTTGTCAGACGCCACGAGCATATTAAAACTTCTATTTCCATGTTAGTTACTGGTTCACACCATGTATAAAACATATACAATTCCTCAAATGTTGGGGTCAAAGTTTAGAAATTTAACAAATCCAAAACCAACGTGGCTCCATACTCTCTTAAGCGAACATTACCTTTCTTGATAAAAAACCTGCTCCACCATACATTTGCATCCAGAGCAACAGTAAAATCTTTCAGCACCATTAAAACACGCCTGTTGGCCCAATAAGAAACACTACAACATATATATGATTGAACAATATTAAAAATCTTTGAGCAGAGTACTAATACACGAAATATGATTAACATGTATTTGAACAGCACAAACATGCTTATCAAATAGTATAACAATTCTCAAGAACCCAGGTGTATTCATCCATATGCAATCTATAAATAAACCCATGTCCACCATATCAACATCAAAACTGTTGCCACGCACATGTCACACATCTTCTTATACTTAACCCTAATATATCACGCAACCTCTCTTCAGAAACACTATCCATGAACAACATACATAGTAGAATACCCAATGTGAACTTTCTGTTGCCATGTACCTTAAACCCTATTACCATATCCACGCAGCAACATAGATGGATAATATTCAACCCTAATAATTTAGGGTTTTGTAATACTTTACACCAGAACCTGTTTTAGAGAACTAATTGAATACTTAAATCCATTGTGATGATCATAAGACAATCACCTGGTTTGCTCATAAGCATGACATGAGATCTCCTGATGGAACCCTTTGCGTCTTCTGATTCTTTCTTTAACCGGATTTAGGGTTTTAGTAAAACCCAATACCAATTCGAATTACAAATCACCGAAAAAGAAAACCGAATTCGATGTAGAGAAACCCTTAATAATAACAATGATTTATAAATCATATTGCATACCAATTAAGGTAGAGAGGACGATTATAAATCTTGTTATATCAATTAGACTTCAAAAACCCAAGAAAACTTTAACCACAAATCGATTTCATGAAAAATTAGGGTTTTAGGGTTTCTTCAAAAACCTTGTAATCCTACATCAAGATCCCCCATGGCTCTGATACCACATGTTGATAATCGATTTGACTCATCGAGGATAGTTTTACAGATAATATTGAACACGCAGCGGAATAATAAAGACACAATATTATCAAACAAGGTTTTAACCGAACATTAAAGCCTTCATTATATTTGATCAGAATAAATGAGGCTACACTAACTATCTAATAAACTAACTACTACTACTACTAAACATGTACACACACACGCTTTTGCTAGACTCTCATTGAGAAGTCTGCTATTCTATTCTATTCTGGATGCATAAACTACATACCTTAGACCTCCTTTTATAGTATAAGGAGTCAAGATTTACATGGAAACTAATAAATATAATTAATAAGAAAATCAATTAAATATTATCTTTATCTTTGACCAAATCTGAGAGAATCTTCTAATTCTTATCTTTTGAAGACTTCTACAATGACGACTTTGGTCCTTCTTGTTTCCATCTTGTTTCATTCATTATTTTGTCTTTATCAACTCAAATATAATTCCCAACAATACATGGTCGTAACGACGGAATAGACAAATGTGATTGCTCGCATCCTCATTCGAGTAAGACCAAAGGATACAGATTAGGAAAGGGAAAGTCATTGTTGTTAAATAGAAAGAACAAAACAAATATTAAGTCCAAATAAATATGGCACAGTGTTGTTGGCACTTTCCCGACCATTCCCATGATAAAGACACATAAATATATACATAAACGTCTTGATCATAGATCAACAAAAACAACCTTAGTTGGCGTTCCTGAACATTCAATGTTATAACCGGTAATTTGCTCAAGGTTAAGTATTATAAAATATTATAGTATTGTATTTTGAAGTCTTTCGATCTTGTCAGTTTTCCCTGTTGATAGCTAAAAAGTAGACTTTGGTTGACTATTTTGCCGTAAAAGAGGTTTCGTTTAACCATATTTTTGATAAAGTTTTGAGTCGTAAATGAATCACTTTTGATTCGTTTTTTATATTTAGAGTGGTTTTGAAGTTTTCAGTGCTTTCCGAGAAGTTTTCTCTCGTTTAGCGAAAAATTATCACGCAGCGCGTACCGGCACGACAATTTATTCAAGTGTGTAGATTTATTAAAGTTGGGAATGTGTTAATGGGTTTATTTATTTCATAAATTCATAATAATGAAATAATGTTGATTTAAAACGTAAATCGTGAGTGTGAGACTTGAATGTTATCTGAAAAACGGTTGTTTTCGTGAAATTCGGTAAAAGACTGTAACGAGCGTAAAAAGGTGAAATGTTGGTTGGAAATAAGTTTTCAAACCATATTTAATGGTTTAAAGGGTTTTTAAATGGATGAGCAAGGTTCGGTTGAGTTTTGTCAAAAATTCATGTTCTCCGATCGGATCGGCCGCAACGGCTCAAAATTGGATTTTTGTAGCAATTTAATGTGATAGGTGTGGTGTGAATAACCTAGGTTTATGGAAAAATAATTTTAAAATCAAAAACACAAAAATCTCTCCCTCTCTCTCTCTCTCTATATATATTTCGGACGAACACAAGGAAGAAGAAAACAAGATTTTGAGATTTTCTCAAGAACACGGGTTAAGATTAGATAGTGGGTTGATAGTTATTAGACGCGGGTCATATAAAAGGTGTACGAATCTGTTCCTTTCGCGTCAAAATCAAACCAATGTCATCCAAACTTGTAAGTTTTCTAAACTTTGTTAAAAAGATGTAGCTTTTTTTGGGCTTATTATAGTTATTAAAACACTGTAGACAAGTTGATCGTCGTAAAAATCAAATCTTGGATATGAAAATGTAGAAAAAGGGGTGTTTGTGTCGTCGGCTAAAAAAGAATAGAAGAAAGTAATTTTTGACTTTAAAATAAAATGGTATGTTGAGGTAAATTAACCATTTTATGAAGATGCTAAAAAGGCTTACTATAGAGTTTTGCTTTATTCAATAATGCCAAGGTTATAGCTTATTTGAGTAAATTTTGTTGTTTTTGGCTTGGGCTGGTCCAATGATGGTCCGTTTAGGTTGTTTGGGTTCGACGCCAAGGTGGGCTCGGCCCACTTTGTAACATCCCGCTTCAATAAAGAGACCAAGAGTCACATTATGGTGTCATATCAGAACATATAAACGCAAGCGGAAGACCTTTAATGTACATAAAAAATACTAAGTCTTGAAACAAAATGACTTCCAAAAGTATTAAATTTCCGAACAAGGACTAAATGAAAAGAGATCATCCAACGAAATAAGTCTTAAACATAAATCCAAACAAGGTAATCTATCAAAGTCCGTTACTCAAAGAGCTTCATACTCTCAACACTCAAATCCCAGCTTCCCGCTTATTACCTGCCGCAGGAAAAGAAAACGCGGCTGAGCTAACGCTCAGTGGAGATAGATAAAATAAAAAAAAGGTAATAAGACAAAAGAATTAAAGAAACGAATCACGGAAACCTGCAAAACAAATATCATACACATAAGCGAATCAAATAAATAAGAATCAAGAACAGCAAAGGAATGCCTACGAGCTCAGATAAATGTCTAAACATGATACATGAATAGACCCTAAACAGATATAATCAAATAGTCACATAATCAAATGTACACAGGTATGCATTCCCTGATGTACCAAATATAATATGGGGTTTATAGCGCACACACAACCATTCACCCGAACTGAACGGAACAAAGTACCTAGGATGCATCCATACGCTCCCTGCAAAACAAAGTCATATCCATATCACACAAGTATACAATGACGACGTGAACATAAATTTAAGCTAATCATAATCAAAGGTCATCATTCAAAAAAAGGGAACGCCGGGACAATCACAAACTGCCACAGATAGTGTGTCATAGCGTCATTGGTGCATCAATGACATGGTCCTGGTACCTCCATGAAAAGTTCAAAATCTCGGGCAAGATATAGTAGAAGAATAACGTGAACAAAATACTATAATCAAGTCAAGATAACCGGATCTAACATCATATTCAAACAAGGATCAGCAGAAGTGCATAATTGTGAATATCAAAATCAAACAAAAAACAGTGTAATATCAAAGGAGTCATTATTACGGAAAGGAAAATAAACGGAATATCACAAATATCAACGAGATCAAAGAGCTAAGATAAAGGAAGATTTAAATCATAAGGGTGGCCTTAAAAAAGGACGGAATATATGTACCTTAACAAACAAGCAACAGAGAGAACGAACACGAAGACAAAAGATCAAAACCTCTTCACCGAATCTACATAAATCCATGATTACATATTATTATCCATCTTATTTTATAAAATTTATCACATGCATCTTACATAAAATAAGAGTTTAAGAGACCAAATAGGGTTTTCCCCTAAATTTTCAGAATCTTTCTATTTTTTATGGTGGAGTTTCCAAGATTAAAAGACCATAAAAACACCTTCTAAAAATTTACCAAAAATTTAAAAGGTTCCCATATATGTCTAATATGTTAAACCTTTGAATGGTTAGTTTCCGTAGTGTTGAAACTTGAAACGCTCCATCTAATTGATATACATAAACTACGTTAGACCATTTTTTAAGTTTGCTTTGTAATAGTTAGTTTCCATTGATAGATACAGAAACTATTGAAACCCTCCATCTGATTGATATATACAAAAACTACATTTGATCATTTTGTAAGTTTGCTTTGTGTTATTTTGCATTGATAGATACAGAAACTATAGGTACTTGGAATATTCCAATTTTGGGTATTAGCTTTTTTAGGGGCTTACTGGATTATCACAATACGAAAGGGGAGATTACCTACATCAATTAATTTATGTATAAGTTTTCTTTCTACATTACATTTTGACTTTATAAACTCAAATGAAATATAACAGATATATGTTACTTAAAATGTTAATTAGATGAGTTCGCCACTATAATATAATCAGTCACACAAATTCAGTCCGGGTCAATGTTGTAATTTGGTGATATTTGTTTGCTTTAATGTTTGGTAGGGATGATCGTATATTGACATATTCCACTAAGTGGATCATCACCAAATAAAGAAAACAAAAGAACCTTGTGTTTGGTGCTTCTACTAGCACGATGCATCCCCCAGAGGCAGACTCTTCTCATAGTTCGAACGAAAAAAAGAAAATCATAATGACGAAAAGTATTATTTTAAACTATCAGTTTTTGGATAACAAAAAAAGATTAGAACTTGATCTCAAAGTTGACACCTTTCTATTGTGAATAAGGTTGCTGATGTTTCTCAGGTGGTTAAACAGTGTTAGGATGCCTTGATGCTATCTGGTGAGTCAGCAATGAGATCATATGGTCAAAAGGCTACATCTGTTTTAAGAATGACTAGCACTCGAATGGAACCACAAAACCGTGAATTGAGCCCACAAAGAATTCTTCCTCAACTTGGAGAGTCGTTGCCAGATCAAATAGCCGAACAACAGATCAAACGGCCGAACAAATCTGCAACAGTGCATGCCAAATGGTACTTATGTAGTTCAATAATTTGCATACAAAATGATATACGTATGTCGCAACTACACAAACCCCACAACAAACGTCGTTTATAAAGTTCTATTTCGTATATGAATTTTTTTAGCGTAGATTAGTGTGTAACTAAACGCTTCATTATCGTTTCAATATATATTGCACTATATGTTTTCCTATTTTTTTCATTCTTCTGCATTTTTTTATATGAAGCTAGCCCGCCCATCCGGGCGGGCTATGAAACTAGTATATATATATATATATATATTATGTATTATTTTTTTTAAAAATACCTTATGTTATGTATTTATAATACTCAAATAATTATAACCTAAGGTTTTAATATTAAAGGCTTATTATTCAAACTTAGGTTATATTCAAAATGGTGAAATAAAAATATAAACCAAATTTTTGGGTTTTACAACTCTTCCTCTCTAAAAGGAAAATTTCGACCACGAAATTGAAATCAAAATCAAAATTGAAATAGGTAGATGAATTCAGGGTTATCCAGATCACCAAAGATGACACGATTGATATGACAAACGATAGTGGTGCGATGTTTAGTCAAACAACCCATCCCCAGAATTTAATATCAAAATCATTCATATCTAGAGGAAACAGATTAGCAGAACGAATCTTATCATCAAATCGAAGCGGACAGTTCTGATATTCGTGGTCAATGATCACCAGACTTTTCATAGGCGTAGATATCGATAGGGTATAATTAAGTAGCGTAGGGGAGATGCTAATGTGTTTAGCAAATGAAACAGAAACCACAGAATGTGTTTCACCAGTATCAAATAAGACAAAACAGCACGACCATTCAAGAAACCTGAAGAGTTAGTTGCCTGATCCTTGGTCAAAGAAAATACTCGCCCCTTAGCAGCAGGTTGATTGTCTTTCCCATTTCCCCTACCACCGTTTCCACCATTCTTAGGGAAATCCCTGGCCATATGCCCAGTCGAACCACAAGTGAAACAAGCTCTAGTAACCTTATGACATGCCTTGCCCAGATGAAGTTTCCTACATATGTCACATGGAGGAGAGGAGGCATAGTCCGGGTATCCTTTCTGACCTGAAGACCTAGAAGAACGGTTGTATTGCTAACCTCGGTTCTGCCATGACTTTTGATTACTGTTGCCACCCTGCCTGTTATAACTGCGACCGTCATAATCCTTCTGATCATAACCCCTCTGATTGCTATCCTGAGCTGTCGGTCGAATACGGTCCCCATCATGGTTTCTTTTGTTATTCTGACTTGACCTCTCACGGAGAATCTCCATGTTCCTAGCAGCATTGGCCACTTGAGCCACATCAGTAAATTATGTGTTCACTTTCCCATCTAAAATCCAATCACAAAGTGCCCACTTGAAATGCTTGGTGGTGTGTATTTAAATACACATACTTTTGACCTTTAAAAACAAGCCTAAATGACTAAAAACAGACTTAAAATGCCAAATATATGCTTGTTTTGCTATTTGTGTTGTGCAGGAACGAATATCAAAGAAAAGGACAAAAATAGAAGCCAAATCGACAAAACCGAGCACGAGAACGGAAAGAGCGTGAAGCAAAAGTCAAGTAAAAGCCAAAAAAAGTTAAAGAAAAATCAAGTCAAAGTTAATCCTGGGAAGTGGATTCAGAAAGAGCATCGAAAACCGAACCCAAAAACATAAACTGCCAAAAGTGGGCCCACCCGTACCTACCTAGTGGGCCCGGGAAAGCCCACTTATACACTTATAAACCTTAAACATAAATAATAGCCCAAATCCCTTATTTCCTTAACCCGCCCAACAACCAAGCCCAACACCACACCCCGTAATACTTCCGTTAACAACAAACCCCTTTATAACACCCTGTTAGTCCCTAAAAGGACTAACGGTGCAACATTTATAAAACCCCAAGGACCAAAGCTGTATCCCCACAAGGACCACCCATGTAATAACTTTATACATCTTGAGGGACCACTCCTGCCAAACCCCTAAACTTGTGCCCTGCACCAAACAAACACACACCCGCTTTTCCCGCCCCCACCCCCATTGTTACTGTTCATCTCCCTCCTCCAAAATTACTCTTACCCTGAGGTTAAACCCACTTAAACTCCCTTCTAGAAGCAAATAATGATGCAATGGATGACGTTTTTGGCATTGACACGCTGGCAATCCATGGCAATCATTGGGGAATGATTGCGTGGACATATTTAAGGGCCAAGATGGACTTAAAGAAGCACTAGATGAATTAAAGGGCCAAGATTGAAGCTTTCTTTTCCTCTCACACAAGAAACACAGGCTTAGAAGCACACCTCCTAGAATCTTCCTTCGACTAGTATAAATAGGGTTCATGTGTAAGCCATTTGGCACCTAGTTTTTCTATCTTTCAGCTTATTTTAGTTCTATTTTAGCGTATTTTACTTTTTACTTGTAATGTTTTTAAAGAGTTTAATGAAATTTGTAGTTTGGTTCTAAATCCGTTTTCAAGTTTTCAGCTCACTTTATGTTTCAAAAGCTCTTTATAAGCTCTCTCATAAGCTCACATAACCTGTTTTAAATCTTACTTAAGCTTCTGACTTAAGCACTATAAGTTTTTCAATAACTTATAGTGCATAAGTCCACTTTTTAAACCAAAAAGAAAAAAAATCACTCAAAAAGCTCTTGGATGATAAGCTTGAAATGGAAGGGCTTATGTTATTTACTGGCTTGTGTAAACAAGCCAGAGCTTGTTGATAAGCTCTATTGAGCATTTGTGTCCTTGTTTAAGCAAAGGACAAAGGTACACCCTCTTTTTCCATTTTTAGCTTATTTGCATTTTTAGCTTATCATTTGCTTAGTATTGCTTATTATATGCTTATTTAGGCATATTAATAATGTTTTATGCTCATTAATCCTTAGTTGTAGTTTAGAAATCATTGTGCAAGTTTTTCATTAAAAATCTGTCTTAAAGTAGCTTAATATTGCATTATCTGTTTTCAGCTTATTTGAGTGCTTATTAGTTGTCTAAACTTTCTTATTATTGTCTTTTTAGCTTATATATAATCTGGTCTTAAGGGTTTGTTCATTGAAAATCAAGAAATCAAATGAAAATTGGTAAAAACAGTTTTAAAGGGGTGTTTGGTTTAACTGATTTTATGGGTTGAAATGGGTCAAAATTTCATTTTGACACTTTAGTTAGTTTAGTTTAGCTTAAATTAGTGCAAAAATTTAGTTTGTTTAAGTTTTTAAGTGTTAAATCTTATTGTTAAGGTTTAAAGAATTGGTGGTTTGAAACTGTAGGTTTATAACTGATCTTGTTGGCTTATTTGATTATGCTCTTGCTTATTGTTGATTTGTGATGTTTTTGTGTTTATGCATGTGTTAAAAACATGTAGAAACAAAGACTCATTGCCTGCATTTGTTAGTTTTGTGTTTTGCTAAAATAGTCAAAAGTGCTAAGTGTTTAATTTTTTTTTTGAGATATTGCTTTTTCAAATGCTTGTTGTGGCTTATCCTTTATTTAAAAATGCTTTTAGATTGTTGCTATGTGTTCTTTGGGGTCTAATTTTGATCTATTTGTAGGTTTGAGATCCATAAGGATCTCTTAGAGTGCTTATTTTTAAGCTCAAAAGTAGTGGTTTGTTAAGACTGAAAAAAGTTTTCTAAGTAATGAAAAATGAACAAACAGTTTTTTCATCAAGATTTTTAAGGGCTTATTTGTGTTTCAAACTCTTTTTTGATTGATGATTTAAGTAGCTATTTGGCCAAGTTTTTCAGTAGTATAAGCCACTAAGCCATAAGGATCTGTTTGCTAGCTTATTTTTAAGCTAGAAAAGTCCTTGTTGGCTTTTTGATCAACAGTTTTTGGCCAAAAGCCATTTTGCTTATTTTAGCTTATCTGCTTATTGTTATTGCTTATTTAGGTTTAGCTTAGCTTATTAGGTTAGTATAAACCCATTTTAGTTTATTTGGTTTTGCCATAAGCTTTTTTGAGCTTATTTGATTTTTAGTGTAAATTTTAAGTGTTTTTAAGCCTTTTAGCTTTTCTGTCTATCTAGCTTATCATTTGTGCTTATTTTTGTTCTTATGTGCTTTTTAGACATAGTTTATTGTCTGTATTAGCTTATTTGTCATTTTTATTTGCTTATTCTCCTTAAAAAATGCAAACAGTTAGTTTTTAGGACTTAGAGTAATTAAGCTTAATCTGTCCCCTTTAGAGCTTATTGTTGTGCTTATTCCTGATTTATAAAAATAGTGTCTTTTCAAAAAGTGCTTATTTTTCTGTCCTTAAAAAAGTTGTAAAAAAAATGGCATTAAAAAACGTTTGGGAAAGGGGAAGTCCCAAGTGAGCCAGGGCTCGAACCTGGGACCTCAACCCTCTCAACCAAACGTCCCACACTCCCCACACACAACCATCTTTGCTACAATAGCTCATCCGTCATACTCTCAACTCATTATAACTTTATCACCTTTTTGAGCCATTATTCCTTTAAAAAGCCGTAGCTTGTTTAAGCTTATTACGGGCTTATTTGATAAGCTGGTATCACCAGCTTATTTTTCTTAGAATCTTTGCATCATTTAGGACTTTTCCTGTTTTTTTAGAATTTTTCATACTTATTTGTTATTTTTAATTATTTACCGAAAGTTAAAATTTTAAAAAGTCTATAAAAAATAGAAAAAGTTTTCAGAAAATTTCAAAAAAATAGTTTTTAGTTTTAGATTAAATACTTTTAGGTTTACAAGCATTAAAATCATTTTTACCACTTTTAGATTTTTATTTTGATTTTTAGCTTTTAAAATTAGTTTTATAAAATAGATTTTTATTATAAAAAGTAGTTAAAAATAGTATTCTGAGTTTTTATCATATTTTAGACTTTTCTAAGGTGGAATATCATTTTTTAGAATTTTTAGGTATTAATTTGCTATTTTCTAGGATTTTAAATAGATTAATTTAGTTTTTAATTCATAAAAAAATATTAAAAAGCCAAAAAAATATAAATCTTTTTTAGAAAATTTTCTTTTGTCATTTTTGAGGTTTACATGCATTAAATTTTTTTAGGGTTTTAACTCGAATGAGTTGATAATTAAGCGCGTTTTTAGATTCTAGTTTACATTTTTAATTTAAAATTGTTTGCCTTTCTCATTTTTAGTATAGATTGCCTTATTTTTCCCATAGATTTAGAAACCAAGCCAAATCTTGTCCCATTCAAACATTGAATCTTAAAACGACTTTCGACTTTCCATTGCATTCCTCATCGGGGAAACGATCCGGGAATCGTACTCTAGGAGTATTATAATTGTGATTTCTTTTGATTCCTACCCTCTTATCTTTATATATTATATATTATAAGTATATCATATATTTATATTTGTATATTATATATTAAAAAAGGTGTAGATCAAAATCTCAGATCACTTGGCCTGTTCCTCCGGAGGACCTACCTTCTTACCTACAAAACCTGCCAACCTGAGAAACCTCTTCACAAACTCACCACTGGTCTCTTCATCTCTCTGACGAATCGTGTGGTACTCCCTCTCATACTTTTGTTGCTCAGACCTGATAAAGTACTTCAAAAAGAAGATGTCACGGAAATCCTTCCATGACAAGGTAGCTACATATGTCTCACCTCCTTTGGCTTGTTTAAAAGCCTTCCACCAATTGAGAGTATCTCCTTCCAACTTGTAACTTGCCAACCTATCCTTGAATTCATCAGCACATCCTAAAACCTCGAATATCTACTCAATGTGAGCAATCCAGTTATTAGCATCAACTGGAGTGGTTGCGGAGCTAAAAGATCGAGGCTTCTATATCCCAAACCTTTCCAACCAGGTGTGGATGGTGGTAGGTTGGTCACCACTTCCCCCAGCGCCATTCTGACGGATCTCATTGGTGATCCGAGTAGTGAGACCAGGTAGCAATGCATCAACTGCTCGCTGCACCGCCGCCTCAAAAGCAGGACCCGAAAATTCGGGGGTAGAACCACGTGTGTCGACCATCTTAGTAATCAAAAATTGAAACAGCGAAGACAATTTAGAGTTAAGATCAAAATACAAAAGGAAGCGATCATATCAAAAGGAAACCTAATGTCTACCCAATCCTCACAGGTCATAACCTAGGTTCTACAAGGCGTAACCTGGCTCTGATACCATAATTGTAACATCCTGCTCTGATAAAGAGACCAAGAGTCATATTATGGTGTCATATCAGAACATATAAACGCAAGCAAAAGACTTTATTAAATAAAAATACTAAGTCATGTAACACAATAACTTCCAAAAGTATTAAATTCCAACAAAGTCTAAATGAAAAGAGATCTTCAAACGAAATAAGTCTTGAACATAAATCCAAAGGAAATCTATCAAGGTTCGGTCCTCTAAAAGCTTCCTACTCTCAACACTCAAATCTCAGCTTCCCGCTTATTACCTGCCGCAGGAAAAGAAAACGCGGCTGAGCTAACGCTCAGTGAAACATATAATAGTAAAAAGGTAATAAGACAAAAGAATGAATGAAACGAATCACGAGAACCTGCTAAACAAATATCATACGAAATACGAATCAAATGAAAAAGAATCAAGAACACCAAAGGAATGCCCACAAGCTCAGATAAATGTCTAAACATGATACATGAATAGACCATAAACAGATATAAATATAGCCACATAATAAATTGTACACATGATTTAAAACTCCTGATGTACCAAATGTGATATGAGGTGTATAGCATACACATAACCATTCACCTGAACTGAACAGAATAAAGTACCTAGGATGCATCCATACGCTCCCTGCAAAACAAAGTCATATCCATATACATAACTACAATGACAAGTATACATACATATGTAAGCTAATAGTAATAAAAGGCCATCATTCAAAAGGGAACGTCGTGGACCAATCACTCCGCCACAGATAGTGCATGCCATAGTTGCATCAATGACATGGTTATGGTACCTCCATAACTAGTTCAAATAGCTCAAGCAAAGATTTACGCAAAGTAAACAAGTTACCAATAATTCAATCAAGATAACGGATCTAATATCATCTTCAAACAAAGAACAAAGGAATCATGAATGCGAATATCAAATCAAACAGAATATCAACGAATATCAATGAGTCATGAGTACGGATCGCAAATCAGACAAAATATCAAACGAATCAAAGTAGTTAAAACAAATGAGAATCAAGTCATGAGGTGTCCTTACTAAAAGGACAGAATATCTGTACGAATTACGGAACGAATAAAGCAACGCATAGATCATAATAATAGTAAAGAGAAGTAGGTATTAAGAATATCCGTACCTTAAACAAATCAACATTTTAGTTGACAAATAAAATCGACTTATTCCCGCTTAGTATCTACATAAATTTAGATACCAATTATTAATTAGCGATAGGCCGACTACTACCTTATTTTATAATTCGATTCATAGCGATTTATTATATACTTATTATTACTTATTATATATTTAGAAAATTTTAACAAGTTCATTCTATTACAACACATGTCTATTATATGACTTATTATTTCAAGATTATATATGCGAACTAGACATGATGTTTTAGAAAGCAAGAAGTACTTGTTTATTTAAAATAAAATAAGGCCAACAAGAACAGTATATGATACTTGTAGCAAAACAGATGTGTAACCCATTTTGTAGGATCCCGTTAACACTTCATATAACACAACACGAATCGAACTAGAAAAGAGATAAAGAAAGTGAGTTGATTTAGAAAGAGAAAGAGGAGAGAGAGTTGAGAGAGAAACTAGAGATATTATTTAGAATAATGAGAAGATATATTTTTCTAAGAGAAAAATATCTATATATACCCCTACACATTTAATGTGACGCGCAGGATATTTAACTAGGACTCGGGCTCGGGTTTTGCTTGGGATTAAACCCGAAACATATACAATATTAGATTAACTATCGAGCGCGATTCCCGATATTATACTATTACAACATTAACTAATTAAATGACCGAGATTCGTGCACGTAATGAACGAACTTCCAGTTCGGCTTAATATTTTGAGGCTAACAATCTCCCCCAAAGTGAGTTCAATGATGACACTCCTTCATGAGATAATGAGATTGCTTTTGTCGTTAAGCTCATTTGGTCTTGGTCTTTCTCTTTGTTCTTTGTTGTAAACTTGTTCCTTCATGCTTTGCGGTCTTTACTTTTGGCCTTTGTCATTGTCTTTTACGTCTGTGCCATCTTGCGATCTTATGACTTTGACCAACATGCTCATTCTATGCATCATCTTGAAAGCTTTATTTCAGAGTTTGCGGAAGTCTTTGTCTTTAAATCTTGAGCTTTCTAGATAGTATGTCTTCGTAGATTGAGCATTTGAATGGGATTGAGGTTGCCGTTACCACCGTTTGACCTGCAGGTTTACGTTAGTGATAAACGAGAAAATTGATTTGAAAATCAATCGACGTGTCACTCGTTAAAGTGTTTTTGTAACACATCGAGAGTGTCATGTTTTTATCAAAATTCATCAACCGTCAATTCATTTACTGGACCATCTCGTGATCCAGTTGTCACAAGTTTGATTCATATAGAATCTCGCAAGTCACCTACCAAGAGCTTGTTTGATGCTGGCTCAAGCAGGATTTCCATCTTCATTGTGAATACATTAGTATCACTCGGATGTTCTGGCAAATATCACAATGATATTGCGTAGGACTCTTGATAACAGCTTGTGAACCTGATGATGTTCAACAAGTGTTTGAAATGGAATGTGTCCTAACGAGATTTTGATTGATCTCTTGGCTCTAGACTCGATTAGTGCATTTTGGTTTTAGTACTCGGAGGCTGGAGCATATTGCCACCTATTCAATATCAACAATCTCGGAGTGAGATGTCAATAGATAACGTGTGTATCTCCGTGACAAATGAGACAAGTTTCTGTTGAGAGAAACCCGAATGGCTGGGAAGGGTTGTGCATTGCATCACTGGGTCCATGATGTCGTTTTCAATGTCAGCAATCAACTTGTGATTCTGACAGCATATGTATTGACCCGGTTTCTGCCTTAAGTTGTGTGGAGGGCTTCTTTCTTTAGACCCTTTATCCATACATTTCTTTTTAATTCTTCAACGCCTTCAATGCTTACCAAGACGTCATTACTAACACCTTGTTGTGATTGTTCCAGTGTTAACTCAATCTTAGTCGGCATTATTCCCATATACATTCATCTCCAATCATACCTAAGGACTGCTATTTCTAACTTTGGATTATCCTTGGGTAGATCCTCCGGTTCTGGTTGGATCATAGGATTGATTCCTAACCTAACCACCTTATGACTTCAGAATCGTCGTGAAATTAAGATGTTGTTGGGTATAAGATCGAACCATAAAACCTTTTCTTCAGCACATTGAGTCGAATAGATCATATTTTAATAGATCCTCCGGTTCTGGTTGGATCATAGGATTGATTCCTAACCTAATCACCTTATGACTTCAAACTCGGTCATGAAATTAAGATGTTGTTGGGATATAAGATCGAACCAATAAACCTTATTCCTTACATTCAGCACATATTAGTCTAAATATAACATAATTTAATTAAATTATCTCCCCTTATTTTAAATAATTAAAACACATAGTTTTTTTGAAAGTACTTGTGATTAAAAAATGTCTTGAAAATTCGCTGTGGGAGAAAATATTTATCAGCATAATGGTTTTGGAACATTTTGATTATGTGTAGAATACATTAGTGTTTCGTCGTGATGGTATCCAAGAACATTAAAACTTTGTGTTTTGAAAAAACCCCCCTCAAAAATAGGACCAATTGAAAAATTGTTGTCTTTTAAAAACATTGTGAGGGATGGAGTGTTGAACACACAATTTTGAAAGATTATGATTTTTCATCGAGAAACTCTTGAAAAATCGTGTTCAACTTTTTGAAAAACCAAATGTTAGAGGACTTCCCTTCTAACGTTAAGGGTAAGCGCACTGAAACGTACACTATCCTTTTTCTTGAGCTAAAAACATTGAATATCTTGTAGAGAAATACTCAAGACCGAGAAACGTTAATTTTCTCAGCTGGGCGGATAAGTTTTATAAACCTTTCTTTATTTGAAGTCCGGGTTATGTTACAGATATTTTGCACATAAGCCTTTAAGAAAATAGAAATGACATGTTGAAACTATTTGCAACTCTCGCTCGAACTTGCATTTACACACCCGTTCAATGTTAATCGACATTTCTAAGCACGTAAGTCTAATCGATCCAAAGTCACGTCGAGAAGTTTTTTTTGGAAAATTCTGTTTTTCTAAATTTTGTATTTATTTGACGCTTTGTTCCTCACATTGCTATATGATGTGGAAAGTAATTCAACTCTGTCGTGATGTAATATCTGACTGCTAGAGGAACAACTTTTGGAACCAGCTTTAAACTTGACGGTTCATTGTTGTGGTCGTGAATTCCGAGTTTTGAACGGTTATGATCAGAAGTCATTTGATGAAGAACGAGGCCTGAACTGATGTGAACAGACGTCATTTGACATTGATGACAGAGGCTTGAACTGCTGTGTTCAAACGTCATTTTTGAAGATTTCATCTTTTGTGAAACCATTCTGGCACTGGTTTCTTAGATATCAGTAATTTCAGCAACCACACTCTGAGATTTTCCTGCTTTTCATTGTATAATGCATCTGCATTTAGGTCAATTCTTTGTTGCTTTTGACCATTGAATGACGTACCTGCATTTAAACCCAGAGTTTGTTTGCATGCATGAATATAATGGATATCTACATTTGAACCATGTGTGGGGTTCACTATCAAACCTGTTTCCGTGCAAGAGTTGAATAACTTTCCTGTGGAAACCCACCTAAGACCAGACGAGTCTTGAAATTCTACCTAAGTTAGATGCTACCAAGACAAAATCTAGGATTCATTGTTTTCTCCAGGGACATTGGTAGTCGTTTGTATAGAACCTATGTCTGTGGGGATCCTGACTTTCTGGTTTCTTAGATGCACTTGAACTTTCTACGGGCATATATCTTTTTGTTGTCTTATGGGATTTTGCATCTATCTGTGCAAGGTACGAGATTTAACCTTGAGAGTAATCTAAAAGCCTTGCAATCATGATTTGTATTGTAAAGGCACTTTTTGCATGTAGGACATTGCAAGTCATTGAACTTCAAGAAAGGCTTTTGTTTCCTATGTTCTCCTAAGTGAACATCTTTGTTTGAAACCCGACTACTCTGATGCTTGCTATCATGATCCAAAAAAGTGTGAGCATGCCGGTCCGAAGGTCACAACATCACATGGAGGCAATACTTCACAACAAGGATGATTAAGAGATTTACTGTGGCTGATGATCTCAAAGAAAGCTCAAAGATCACAAAATTCTAACGGAAACAAAGCTCAAGGACCACTACAGATGTACAATGAAAGACATGAATGAAGAATCAAAGTATACGAGCTAAAGTCAAAGAACAACTCCAGAATTCAAAAATTTCAAATTGTAATTCTGGGGTGACACTCCCTAGGGGGAGATTGTTAGATTAAGAAAAAGACTTATTGCTATGTTCTTGTCCTTGGCATTTTAGTCTTTTAAATCTTTGTATTTCATGATATTGTTTCAAGACTTTTCGAAACACATTTGATCCGTTTCTTTGCAAACTGATTTGTTTTTCATGTGTTCTTTACATTGTTGTAGAAGCAGTTTCAAAGAGAAATCGAGTGTTTAAATCAAGTTTGAAAAACTTTAAAAAAATTATTATGAACATCTTTGTTAACAATCAGTTTGTTTTTGAAAGGCTTTTGATGCAAGACATTCACATTCTTTGACTTTATGAAGATACAAGCATTGTAATTCAGCATACGCATTTAAATCAGATAGAGAATGTAAATATAAACATGTAACATCCTTAGACACACACTCTTCGAGAAGTAGATCATATATGTTTGAAAAATCAGCCTTTTCAGATTCAAGTTCGTCAACCTCTTGTTCAAGGGATTTAACGTACTCATAATCTTCATGCATTTCTGTTTAAGTCATGTTCAATACGAAAACTATCATTTTGAGTTTTATGGAAAGAGCATTAATAATTTTTAACAAAACTCCATATCTTTAGCAGTTGGCACCCCGAAAAATAATCACAGTATGTTAAACCAAGCTTGTCACAAAAATTTCTATAAATTGATTGATGTTAAATGTCATGTTGTTAAAAACTTGTCTACTTTTACTAATGGATTCCGAAACGGGTAGAAAGGCCATGTTTTTAGCAATGTTTGGTTTTGTTCTAACAAACGGTTTTTGCCACATTGTATTCCTTACTTCCTTTCCGCGTTCCAACTGATAAAGATACTCCAGTGAAGGTGCTTTGAAAATTTCATAAAGACTATTTTGTTTTGTGTAATCATATGGTTTAACATAATCTTTATAGTAATTTTGATCTACTCTCGTAGCAAGAATCATGGTCTCTTCCTATCATGGGCAAATCTGTTTTGGCATGATCAGAAGTATCATAGGATCTCATACAAACAGGGCTTTTCAATTTAGCTTTCTTGAGTACTTGATTGGCAAGGTTAGTCTACTATAATATTCGCACATTGGTGCTATCATAAGAATGGTTTGAATTGACTGTATTACGAGTATAAACAGCTTTTTTCGTTCAAAACTTTAACTGATTGTCTATTACAATCAACTTGTCAATTCTTTTCTTCCTAACCCTATATAAATCCGAAATGAACCATTGTTCTCTTTAGAAATAACCTTCTAGATGTACCTTGTTAATAAGACTCTTTTGACCAATTCATCGTGTTACTGATAGAAGAACTGAATTATCATAGGCTTTAGTTTTCAAGACTCTTTAATTTCATGTCTTTTAGAGCTAATAGCCTAGAGTTTCATTTATCATTGTTTGAAGAATTCATAATCAAATTGTCCGGTCATTAAAAGGCTATTGTACTCTCAAACACATTCTATTATTCTGAAGTGCAATCAGAAAATATCCACGCAACTATACCTCCCCCAAAAGCACTATTGGTTTCATCAAGGTTATTTGGCACTTTTCCAATTCATGAGTCAATGAATGCGTTTGCTTTCTTTAATTGCATAAAATCGTTTTGCTTTTCCTCCCTATCCAGAGTTAAATTTGCAATTAAATGAGATCAAGCGCAGCACGCCAGCAATACAATCTGCAGCATTATTTCTCAGAATGTTGTCTTTCTTTGCAAACACATTATTTCACATGTTTTTGTACCTGTTCCAATTGCGTATCATAGAACTTGATCTGCAAGTAAGATTTCCGAATTTTTGCATGAACCGAGTAATGTGCTTCCAATACCTTCTTATCAATCTCTCATCTGATACAATCCCTTTCTTGTTCATTCCTGAACTTGTAACCGAATGATTGAACCTCTTGACCTTGCACTGTTGAATCAGCAACTAGTCTTGTCCACTCAACTTTTTCTACGTCATCTTAAGCTCTTGGCCTCATGAACTTGCTCTTTCTAATATACATTGCTCCAATGGTATTCAAGTTCTGGATGATTGTGTCCTTGAATGTTTAGCTGTCTTGTTAGTGTAATCTCTAAGTTTTCTCTTACTTCTCGATCAGAGGGAAAAAAAGGGGGGGGGGGGGGGGTAAAAAGGCACTTGAATAAATTACGAAGGCTTTAACAAGTCAGAGTTAATGAACCTTTCAAACTGTGCTTTGATCACACTTAGAGCGGATTTGGAATCCATCTCGTGAAGTGTTTCTGCATTGAGTTGTAGTTCTAAGTTATTCATGTGTTGAGATAACTAAAACTTCAAGGTTCTGACACCATCACCAAGAGTTGGCAAAAGCATGTTGATATAAAGGACAACCTGAGAAAGTCTGTCTTTTCGAGAAGTTGAGTGGTTGATTTAAGTGGCATTTCAATATGTTCAAGGAGTTTCTTGAAAATCTTTTGCTGCATCTGCCGTTTATGTATTTCTGGTTCCTCTAAAACTGAACCCGAAGATGAAGTAACCTTTGTTCCCATTTTAACGTGAATTATGAAGTGTGAAAATTGTTGGATCTTAAGTGGATATGATGTGATTGAAGTTGTGGTCTTGTATGCAATTCACGTTCACGGGATTTTACACGTCTATATGATTAAAATCGATAATTGAATTAACGGGATTTTACAAAATCAATAGACAAACCGTGAATGAATAATCGATTGATGTTAATGTGTGTTTGTTGAATGATTAGTCCTTTTAAGTCCTTTGTTTGTTGTTTGATTTGATGTTTTGTTATGTCCAAAATGAAGTTCTCAGTCCTTAGGTTTGTTGTCCAAGGAAGGTCAATTTACAGCAAGTCTCAACGAAGAACAATTGTCAAATCTCAACCAAGAATGTTTGGGCAAAAGGCAATGTTGAGATTTGGTCAAAAGGCAGTGGTTGATGTATCCAAGAACATTAAAACTTTGTTTTTTGAAAAACTCCCCCTCAAAAATAGGACCAATTGAAAAATTGTTGTCTTTTGAAAACATTATGAGGGATAGAGTGTTGAACACACAATTTTGATCAAAAGTTATGGCCTGAAACGGACTTACGGATCAAAAGTTATGGCTGTTTTACTGAAACCCTTTTCTTCACACAAGATTTCTAGACACAACGCAATGCTATCTTTAAAATTGGGCAGAGTATTCCTTAGTCAAAACGCAATGATGTCTTCAAAACGCAACCTGCAATCAAAACGCAATGAACCAAAACGCAATCAAGATCAAAACGCAACCAATGATCAAAACGCAGCCAATGATCAAAACGCAACCAATGATCAAAACGCAGCCAATGATCAAAACGCAACCAATGATCAAAACGCAACCAATGATCAAAACGCAACCAATGATCAAAACGCAACCAAGAACTTTGCCAGAGAGTCAAAACGCAACGATGAAATATATGACTTTTTCCACCAAAAATCGCCTAAAAATCACCTTTTGACCTTTTAACTTGATTTCTCTTGCACAATTAGTTACCTTATGCCTAGATCTTGCTTAATAACATAAACATTCACACATCTAAGCACAATTGATTTTTTTTTTCAAATGACACACGAATTTGATCTTTTTGAACCACAAGAATCAACCACGAATCCACACGTAGCTCTGATGCCAATTGTAGGATCTCGTTAATACTTCATATAACATACTAAGAATCGAACTAGAAAAGAGATAAAGAAAGTGAGTTGATTTAGAGAGAGAAAGAAGAGAGAGAGATGAGAGAAAAAGAGAAAAGATATTTATTAGAAATGAGAAGAGATATTTTCTAAGTAGAAAATATCTATATATACCCTACACATTTAATGTAACGCGCGAGATATTTAACTAGGACTCGGGCTCGGGTTTTGCTTGGGATTAAACCCGAAACATATACACTATTAGTTTAACTATTGAGCTCGATTCCCGATACTTTCCTATTACAACGTTAACTAATTAATTGACCGAGACTAACATACATAATGAACGAACTTCATGTTCGACTCAATATTTTGAGGCTAACAGAAGCGTATGCAAAATGTTCCTTATGCTTTGGCGGTAGGATCCATTATGTATGATGTGAGGTGCACTAGACTTGATGTGGCGTTCGCGCAAAACATCACAAGCCGATTTCAACAGAATCCTGGTGAAGCTCACTGGACTGTTGTGAAAAATATTCTTAAGTATTTAAGAAATACTAAAGACACGTTTTTGGTGTATGGTGGTAATCCTGAAGCAGAACTGCAAGTTAAATGTTATTGTGATGAGTCCCGGTTTACCAACCATCTGAAACTACGAGAGAGCTGGATTTTTCAAATTGTTCGTTCAAGAATAAATGGTTCACCAAAGCCGGTGGGGCTATGTTTTGTAGAAGAATTAAGATTTACTAGATTGAGAACGAGTGCGCATGCACTAAAATATAAAAAGAAAATTTACACTAATTTTTTTTTTGTTCTTTTTGGTTTATCAAAAAAGAAATTCACATATATTTTAATAACTACAATGAAATAATACAACTTAAATCCTAATACTCAACTAGCTTCTCGGTAACACTTCGAAAAGGAATACCACACAAAGGAGCGGAGGAATAGAAAGCGCGAAGCTATTAAAAACTTTTTCCTTTGGGTCGTAGTTCCAAGGAACAACCCCCCTTATACCCCTCTTTAAGTTTGTTTATCTTTTAAAAGGTGAACCGTACCTCGCAAGTGACACAAAAGGTAAGTTTTTGATTCTTTTGTTCTGAACTTATTAAATGATAAAACTTCAGTTTGAAAGTATTATATGTTGGTGTTCTTTTACCAACTTGTGATTTTTATTGATAATTAAAGACAATGTTTTTATCTTTTTGGTTTTTCTTTAAATGATAATTATACTAAAAAGAAAATGAAAATATTTTTGTACTTTTAGGTTTTTTTTTTGGTTTTTTTTTCTTTTATAAAGCAAATAACTTCAAGAATGAAGGATCTTCAAAAACTAAGTTTCAAACAGTACGGATAATCGACACACAGCCTCCCCGGCAACGGCGCCAAAAATTGACAGCTTCCTTTTCTAGGTAAATAAATAATTAATATATTATAAATATACTACTACTTATATAACCCAAAAACAATTCAAGTTGCCCTTGAAAAGTTTAAAAGAAAGACAATCAATAAAATCCGAGGAGTATGATATTCCCGGGTCGTTTATCCCCGACGAGGCTGGACTTGAAAATCGGTACAGTCGAAAAGTTGGAAATTGAATGATGTTAATGATTAAGGGGATTAGAAAGCTAAATTATCTACTAATATGCAAAAACGATTAAGAAAAACCTAAAAATTATGAAATAAAACTAAAAAACGAGAGTAAGAGCCCCGAACAAGGGGTCAAAAACCTAAATTCTTAAAAATTAACCCTACAAAGATTTTTTTTACTTCTAATCTACTCTATGTGACTAAAAATGAAGAATAAAAAAGACTAGACTAAAAACGGAGCTAAAACGAGCTCAAAAATGAGAAAACAAAAACGGGTTCGAATCCCGTTCTTTAAGAAATGAAATTTTGCAAAAATGACCCTACCAAGAATTACTATTTATCAAAAGATGAGACTGAAAAATAAAAATTTTCTAAAAAATAAAAATATTTTTTTGATTTTTATTTAATTTATTATAATTAAAAAACAGATTAAAAGAAATTAAATGATAAAAAATATCAAGCTATTTTATAAAAATTTGAAAAAAATACAGAAAATACTTTGAAGGATGCTGGATGCAAGAAAAATAAAGGGGAACGATTGGCTTATTAAATAAGCCGGGAAAAAGCCCTAAAGGGCTGAAAGCTTATTGGGCTTAACTGCCCTTAAAGAATTAATTAACAGAACCTACACCGGATGAGCTATTGTAGCACAGTGGTAGAGGTGTGTTATAAAAGTGTTGGTTGATGGGGTAGAGTCCCGAGTTCGAGTCCTTGCTCACCATCGGGCCTCCCCTAATCCCAACACTTTTGTTTCTTATTTTTTTTACAACTTTTTGAAAAAGCTAAAAATAAGCAACTTTAAAAAAAGGAAATTTTTTTGTAACTTACAAATAAGCACGAAATAAGCTAAAAGGAAGGGGCAGTTTGCTAATATTACACTAAGGCTTAAAGTTGCTAACTGTTAGGCTTCTTAAGCTTAAATAAGCTAGTGTAAGGGTAAAATAAGCTAAACTAACTAACAAATAAGCTAAAACAAATAAGCTACTATACCTAATAAGCTAGAACTAACAAAAATTAGCAAATGCAAATAAGCAAACAAAAGGAGCAGGTTCACCACTAAGTCCTAAAGGGCTTAACTGTTAAGCTAAAAAGGACAAATAAGCAAGGGTGATTCAAAGATAAGTAAAAGCAGATTATAACCTAAACCTAATAAGCTAAAACAAACAAAAATAAGCAAAGGCAATAAGCTGGAAAAGACAGAAAAAGCCAATAAGCACAAGGTCTAAAATTGCAAGCCAAAAGTCAAAAGGGCCTTTGATCAAAAATTTAAGCTTCTAAATGGGAACTAAAAAGCATAAGGCTATAAATTTGGTCTTGTAAAAAGGGCTTATTGGCTTTCTAGAAAAGCCAATAAAAACTAAGGTTTAATGACAAATAAGCTAAAAAAAAGAGCTGAAAAGATGGTTTTGCACCAAGGGAGTTCTTTTGGTTTTTCTTTAAAGAAAATGGCAATAAGCAGCCCTATCAATAAGCTAGAAAATAAGCTGAAAAATGAAATATAAGTTAAATCAGATGGACACAAGCTCCTAATGAGCTTGTGCACAAATTTTCAAAAGCTAAAAACACTTTTAAGTATCTGATATCTGAGTTTGAAAAAGGGCAGTTTTAACTAGTTGGACATTTAACCAAAAGACATGACATATTTTAACTAACAAGGAGAAACTTAAAGGACATTTAACTAAAGAATTTGACACTCAAAGACAACTCACAAAATAACACATATAAACTTGTTTTGAAAACAAAATCCAATAAGCCTATGTGCACTGACTTGTCACAACAGATTTAAAAGAGCTTTTAGAAAATGCTTAAAAACAAACATTTAAAACTTAAACTTTTGAAAACAAATTGAAAATGACTTAAGAAGGCCTGTGAAAGATTGCCAAAGGATATTGCCACGTACGTTAGCAAGTGTCTGACTTGTGCAACGGTTAAAGTGGAGCATCAGAAACCATCTGGGTTGCTGCAACAACCTGAGATTCCAGTTTAGAAGTGGGAAAGGATTACTATGGATTTTGTTATCAAGTTACTATAGGATTTCGAATTTTGATATCACTAAGATTGACACTTTACACAATTTTGGTTTTATCGAAATTATGTTGAAAGGAGAAAGACAAAAAATTTCGACACCAAAAGTAAGAGTTTGTGAGCCGAAATTGTTTACTTTTTCAGTTTTATCAAAATAGTGATCATTTTGGATTTCAAAAGTGGTAAGAATCACACATTTTGGTTTTATCGAAATTGTGACGATTCCTTTTCGATCAAATCTTAAAAGGAAACCATTTCATCAAAATTAATATCCTTACGGTTTCATCATATTGGTACTTTAATTTTTGTTAAAATTCTATAAAATCAGTGACTAACGAAATTATGGAGGTTATCGAAATTTTGATAGGAACATAGTCAAGATTATTGAAATATAGAAGTAAGAGTTGTCCGAGAAAATTCAACAAGAGTTGTTCTGGATATCGTTTGACCGAGATCTGACTTTATCGATATCGGACAAAACTGGATTTGGTGAATTTCGACAACCGTTATCGAAATTTATCAGTTGTGGTTTTTTCGGCATACTTCTCATTGTAATTGGCTCAGAAATTCATTTGCCAAACACCTACGCTATCAAAATTGTGGAATTCGTCATTTTAACCGTTGGTTATCGAAATTGTAAATTTCAACAAGTGTTAAATTTTGATGAGAGACGTTGGAAATTCAATTCAAAGGCATAATCATACACACCACTGTTCTTAACCATAGTTAATTCATTTTTAGTCACAAGTATAATTCTTTTTCGTCTAAAAAGATCCGTTTATTGAGTCACAATACATGTCGACTTCAAGTGCACATAAACAATCACTTTTTGATGCCGGATCTAAGACCCATCCTTCAATGCTTGAAAGGGAAAGTTACATACCATAGGCAAATCAATTCAGAAGATATCTTAACCGAAAGAGGGGGACACGGAAGTTTCTGAATCATTCGATTGATGTTGGTCCATATGAGTTTAAAAAGATTCAACCAAATGAAAACAAAGACCCAAGACCTGAAATTAAAGATGATCTTATGGGCGATGATTTGAAACTATATGAGGTTGATATATAATAACCTGATAAGCTAAATTGAACTAACAGTACTAACAGTTTTAACTACCGGTACTAACTTGGAGTTAGTACCGCTAGCTTTAAAATCCTCAAAAGAGAACTAGCGGTACTAACTTGGAGTTAGTACTGCTTGTTCTAAACACCCCTTAAAGTTTTTAAAAATCATTGTTCTTTTTATTTTAAACTGATTTGGTCCTAATTTGTTAAAAACAGATTATCAAATAGCAAAATAAGACACTTAAATAAGCTGAATCAATCTAACAGCATTAACTCATAACTAACAGTACTAACTAAGGAATGTGCACAAGTCACTTTTAAACTAACAACTAAGCAAGATAAGCACTAAACAACATGATAAAGCATAAATAAGCAAATATAAGTGACAAATAAGCACTAATAGCAGTTCTGCAGTAAATAAGAAAAATAAGAAAGATAAAAACTTACAACTCCCTTGCTCAAAACAGGGTTAAACAAAGAGTCTACAAGCTCTAGCTTGTATGAAACAAGCTAGTGAGAGTCCATAAGCCCATCCAGAACTGGCTTATCATCCATAAGCTGTGGTGTATTTGAGAGTGATTTTTGTGATTTTCTCTTAACTACTTAGCTTTTTCTTTCTTAAAAAAAACAACTTATAAACAAGCTCTTTTGAAAGCTTTTCAAACACAATTAAGCGCTAGTTAGCAATTTAGAACTTCGAATTTGAATATGGGAATTTAACTTAAAACCTCAACACTTCATTAAACTTGGAAATTAGTACAAAGTAGAAAGGAAAAGTACAATAAGCTGTAGATGACTTAATTAAAATGACAATTAAACAAAAGATAATCTAAGATCTATTTCTACATGCTTTCAAGGCTTACAAAATGGCTCTATTTATAGCCGAAGTCTTTTCTTCTTGGACTTGCAGCTTGTGCTTCTTTTGTGAGAGCTTCACTAGGTGTTTTTGTTGTGTGAGGTGATTCTAAAACAAATCCCAGCCTTCAATTTCTTTTGTGCTTCTTTTGAGTCAATCACAGCCATCGAAAAGCTTGGAAAGTGGTGAGGGATTGCCAACATGGCAATTATAAAGCTGGGGGAAGATAGTGGAGGAGGGGGAAGTGTTTTATCCAGGGTGTTGAAGAGGTTGCAGGGTAAAAGGGTGGGAAGACACCCGTGAGTTGTATCTGGGGTTTTGTTGGGCGGGAAAAAATGGTTTTGGGCAAGTTGGCAGCTTTGGCCCCTCATCTCTTATAACTTCATTGTAAACTTCGCCCTTTTATGATACAACTTTAGGGGTTTGGCAGAACTGGCCCCTAAAGTTATACTTCACCCGGTATGCAATTTCAGCCCTTGTAATACAACTTGAGGTTTGGCAATTTTAATCCCTCAAGTTGTATTTTCTTCACTTGGTTGACTTTTGACTTTGATTGACTTTGGCTTCGATTTGTCTTTTCCATTCCATGCTCAGTTTTGTCGTTTTTGGCTTTCTTTTTGAATATCCGTCCCTGGACAATTCAAATGCAAAACATACAAATACAATGTATTTTTGGTACGTTTTTAGTCTTTTAAGTCCGTTTTTAATGGAAAATGGTATGAATAATTAAGCATATACCAGTGCTCGTTTGCAAACGAGAGGTAAGAAAGGCGTAACTAATTATATCTCCTGCTGAAAGGATGCCAAGTCCACCCAATTTGATTAGGAGAGTGGCAAGATGCCACTGCTAATCACCAAACCCTGGTCCTGAAGCGGTAAATATCTTCTTCAAGGAAGTACGTAACGCCGGATCAAACTCAACTTAGGCCTCCAATAAAGACAAAGGAGAACAAGTCATCAAAGTATAAGATAGTTTCGCAACCCCAACACAATTGCGAAGAAGAAGGAGCTTACATTGGGGATCATGGAGTTTATGGACTGCCTCCATTAAGGAGATGGTTTTAGAGACCCTTTTCAAAGCCAAATCCAGACAGAAACCTACATCCAAACTGACTGAACAACCCAAAAGTTTGACACCATTGAGGGGACGAGAAATATTTATAGGAAAAACTCCCTACATCCTACCTCTAGGGTCCTCCATAGTCCAGAAAAGCTCAGTCTTATCAACATTCAGGATCAAACAGCGAGTCGGGCCATCAGTTATGATGATGTCAAGTGCTTTGACAACCATAAGAGTATCTCCATTAATAGTACCATCGTCGAGATACCAATCCTGAAGGGTAAGCTCACAAGATTGATTAATCGCATGGACCAAAGGATGAAGAGCTAAAGCAAACAATAAAGGGCCCAATGGATCCTCTTGTTGAACCCCTTAGCAAGACCAAAGAACAGAGTCATCATAATAAAGCCTAGCAGGTTGAGAATAACAAAACTCAACCTATAGAGCAATGGGTGGGCACCGCTCCCTAGTTTCCTGAAGTAATACACTCCTATCGACAATATTGAAAGCATTCTTAAAATCCACCAAATGCATAGAAAGCCCAACCTCGTTACCCTTAGACTCAATGAACCTGTTCACAGAATGTAAAACAGGCTCACAACCACCAGGAACACTGACACCAAATTAAAAGTCTTCCAAATAAGAGTTCATAGAATTACCAACAGAAGAAGAAGCAACCTTAGAAATAAACCTCCTCCACACGGTACCAACGGCAATAGGGTGTAAGCCACCACCCGGCTTGACCAAGGGCGTCAAAGGGGAACTGGGGATAAACTCCCCTAGCTGGCTAAGGCACTTTCAACGAAGGAACAAGTTGACAACCCCAATAATAGATCCGAGCAAATCATCAGCAACTGCGGAAGCAGTCCCTCCCAAAATATCCGCTAAATGTTGTGCTCTAAGCCCATCTCTACCACAAGACGTCCCTTTCGGGAAGCTACGGATCCTATTTAGCACCATGTCTTTATGGACAAAAAGAGCATCCACACCAAGTGGAGAAGAAGACAAAGTCAGGGGTGGGGCATAAGTGTGTTTGGCTTCCAGACCATGCAGAGTGTCGGGAGTAGATGGGGCGACACCAGAGGATGTGAGTACCTTAATAGCTATAGTAAAATGTCCATCACCCAACTTACGTTTTCATTGGAACAAGTTCACTTCGTTATGGTTCTTCGACTTCTTCACCCCACTGAAAGATGGAGTTGTTTCAGCCAATCGGTCTAACACTAAACCAAGCATGTTTACGGGATCCCTCCATCAAAGAATAACACGAGAAATGAATTTAAACTGACACCGCTCTCTCTCACCAGATCATCGTTGAACTCTGTTAGCAGGATAAGGAGTTGCACCCAAGATGACAAATCCCCCAAGCACCTAAGGACATTCTCGAGAGCACTACGAAAAATCTTAGCAAACCCAAGTCGTAGTTTAAGGGGAATGCATTTGATCATTCGTAAGCGATTAAAAAGGTTGATGTCAAAACAATTAGGCTCAACACCAGGTAAAGGCACCTGAGAAGCACCCCCATCAACAACAGATTCAACATCAACAGTGGCAAGAGTATCAACAGGCTCAGTCGTGGATTCATTAACCACACTTAAATCAGCCTAGGAGGAACATGGATACCATGGATCGCAAAAACATCAAAACTAGGTGCGAGGATCACAACATCGTCGGAATGTTTACAATTCTTACTAAAAGTGTGGGTACAAAAGCACTCACTACAAAGCCAAATGCCAGCCTAATTAAGTGCATTATTATTATTATTATTATCATTATTATTATTATTATTAAATTAATTGACATTCAATATAGGCATGATTATAAATATCAAAATGGAAAACATGAATATTACGATATTTAAATAAATACATGAAATTATACATATAACAACAACTCGTCCAAGGGCTATTTTAAGATATTATCGTTGTCCGCACATTTTTTTAAACACAACCCTTACGATAAAAGGTTAACTCGGTTGAGCTAGCATAACATGAAAGTGTAAAAAAAATAGTTAAAAGTATGAAACGAATGCCAACCATGTTTACATAGACGGTGAATTAAGACATATATTTCAATGAAATATTTACTGAGTTAAAAGATTGTAACAAAATGGATGTACGTTATAGGTGGTTGGTTTGGCTAGGTATTTAGATTTAATAAATGCAAAGTAAAGAACTCTGTAGCATATGTGTATATGGTATCATCAATTAAACATGAACTTATGTAGACCCTTTTCTCTTGAAAATAATGTAAAAATGAATTGATCAATAAACATGTGATAAGGATTGCGGTTTGAAGGAAAAAAGGTAAATAAATGATGTTTTTAGTGATTAATAATACAAGTATCTAATGTTTTAATCACTTATACATGACAAAGTAGTTAAGGTGATAATTAGATGAAATTACTCTTACTCATGTTTTTTACTTTTCATAAACTTCAAATACATTGGTTTCTATGTTTTCTTAAATGAAATTAATTTATGTGTTTGTGCACGCGTGTGTGCGTGCGTGTGTAACAAAGATGCCACGTATTTCCATCTTGACTTATTATTGTGCCATACTGCTAAATTTAGGATATTGATGCATGTTTTGTTGATTTTAATTTGTTGTACCCATTACAAGTATATAATTTCTAGATATATATTCTATATAAAAACTATAATCTTCTATGATAATACAAAAATTGGTTTTCATGCAATAAACTTACATATTAGTGATTATGAAATAATAATAATGATATATATTTTATAAATATGTTTTATATATCTATATATCAATAAGAATTAAATGTGTTTATATAAATTGAGGTTCAAAAATTAGTCTTTGGTTTAAGGGAACTTTTAAAGAAATCATTTTAGTTTTTAAGTATCTTTAGAAAATCGTACATTATAGATTTTTAATTAAATATATGATGTAAAGTTTAGCGTTTTATTAAAAATATTAAGATAAGTGCATCACACAGATACACATAATTATTCGATAATAATATGTGAGTTTCAAAGTGCATACCAGATGTAAATTTATATCGTAAAATTTCAATTCCTAACAAGACAACAAGCAAAAAAAATCATGCAAAGCATATACGTTATCATTGATGAATACACTACCTCTTCTTATGAGACATAGTCTATGGATTATATTTTTATACATAAATTTGTTTTTCTATATCCTCATATATAACGATAATTACCTCATCATTTCCATTTCGATCGATCAATGTGAATGATATAAATTGGAGATTGTTGATACAAAAGTTTGGTTGGGTTTAGCCTGATGTGGAGCACCTTATTCTTGTACCAAATGAATTCGTTGAAGGACCCTGCACAAGGGAACAAACACCGTTAATCTTATCGTGGGAGCGGATCCCACGATTGGACTCCGGCGTGAGAGTAAGTATACGGTTTAGAGAGTAATTATATGTGGTTAGGGTTTTTGAGATACCTGTATTGACCATCATTATGCTCCTTTTATAGGTTGAATACCCCATAGGGTTTCCGTAACTTTCGGCCCAAGATGCGGCCGAGATTGTCGGGATTTGTTATTATCTTTATTGGTTCAAATATGTAAAGTATATCTTTTGTTTGATTAGTTTATCTACTCTGAAAGATAACTCACAAAGGTACCGCGGCTACGGATAATAGCCGCGGCATATGGATCCATGAAGCATTGTGCCCGTGACCGCAATCCACGATCGCTATACATGGGCCGAAAGTCCATACTATACGCCATCATGTCCCCCCAGTCTAGGAGACGTGGCCGTGGCCAGAACCGCGGGCACGTTAAATAGAGAACAAATATCCGCATCATCATAAATACCAAGAACTGCCAAAGCATTGTGTGGGCCCATAAACCAAGAAACGGTGAAAACGGCTAAGTGATGGGACAAGTGGGCCCTAAACTGTTTCACCTTCCACGCGATATCCAACCATCCAAAAAGTAAGTGGAGGACACGTGGCAAACATCCAACGAGGCACGATTATCAAGGACAGAGTATATATATAGGACTAACAGGGACTGTTCATGATCACACGGTCTTCAAAATCAAATTACCATTTCACACACACAGCCGCACACATTTTATTTTCTCACAAAATTTTAGCACACCAGGTTAGTACACCGCGCCTCTTTGTAAATTTATTTTTAAAAATGGGTAGGGATACCGTACAACTCGAAACCGCCGTATCGACCATCACCCAAGAGTATCTGCTAGAGTTTACCTCTGGGTACGGTATATCGGAGGACCTACATCCGGAGTTGCCCGATCGAGGAGATAGAATCGTGGATTTCCCGAAGGAAAGATCGGCATGTACACCAAGTTTTTTGAGTTTGCTAACTTCCGCATCCCCATATCACAATTTCTGTTTGACATTCTTGGACACTATCAGATACATTTGTCATAATTGTCAGTAATAGGCGCGGCTAAAGTGAGTCACTTCGAAATCCAGTGTCGCGTCCTATGTGTAATCCCTTCTGTAAATTTATTTCGTGTATTTTACATACCGTCATACAGTTCGGGGTGGATGTCGTTTAGCAAACGACCAGGAAAGAACACACCGCAATGTTATACGAAGCCCCTAGATTCGTTGAAGAATTAGAATAATAGATTTTTCTAGGTAGACGAGAGGGTCTTCCCTACCACAGTAGCGTGGCGGACTAGTGCTCCAAAAGATAGCATGCCATTAGATGGCACGTATTTCGTGGAGGACGTGGCAATATTAAACGCACGCTGGACCCCTATCCAAAAACAACCAAAAACCATGTTATGCTTAGTGGGGCTTAGCTGGAGATACTTCCTGGGAGATGATACGTTTCCCATTTTTCTTCATGATGATGTCCGGGGTGGGTGTTTTACATATATGTTTCATAAGTCACTTGTACGTAGAAAAAATATATGCTGACAGTGTGTGTTTGATGGCAGAGATTGATTTGTTCAATCTGATCAGCGCTCTGAATCCTGCCATGATCAAAACCGGCACCCGTCCTCGTACTGCTCACGAGGTGCCACTGCTAACGGTCATCGCGAGCCGGCAGATAGATATGGAGGAGCCGGCCGCGACATCAGAGTCCTCCAAGGCACCATCTACCATAGAGAGTTCACCCCTAGATTTTTCTAATGAGAACCCCTCAGAACAAATTAACGAGGGTGACGGGGCAGAAGACCAAGGGCCGAAGACAATGGCTTCCGTAGTTCCTCCTGCCGAACCGTTGTTAACCACGGGAGCCGTGCCGAATATAGTTGAAGAGGAGGAAACGGCCGCCGATGCACCCCTTGTGAGCAAGAGGCGCCGCCAGAGGGCAAATGAGGAGTCCAATGTTAACGCCCCGCGGAAGGTATTGAGGAAGGATTTTGACGTCTCCCACCCAACGCAGAGTACCGTCGGGGGGAAATCTCTTGCATCTATAAGGTTGGGGCGAGCTCCACTATTTCCGTACCTGCCTTACAGGAGACTCCGGTCGGTACAATAAATCCAGACCCAATATCGTTTGCGAAGCCCTCGTCCGTCTCGGAGCAAGATATTGCCCAGTAAGTAACTTATACCATCATCTTGTTTGTTTTTGTAAATATGCGAACAAATTATATTCCCGTATTTGTTGTATATGTTGTATGCTAACAGGTTATATAT